>JZKD02S0070753.1:362111-372527 GCA_000966675.3 Picea glauca
GCTGTGACCTTAAAAATAGAGTATTTCATATACAACCTGAGCATCCTAAAACTTCACAAATTCAAATCTAAAATAAAATAAAATATATATACCACTATACCCTCATACAACGTATCTGACTTAAAATTAAATTATTATTATTAAAAAAATAAATACTACATAAAAATTGCTTCACATAAAAGGTGCATACCCACCCTCAGCGTTCAATGCTACACAGGGTAGATATTGGTCGCCCTCATAGTGTAGTCCGTGGTCTCATTAGATATTACATTCACGCTTTCGGTCGGTCATTCAAAATGTGCTCAATGACTGACACTCCACGTTAGATTTTGACTGGACTTTTGGGATCGAGTGCGATTTTTTATTTAATATTTCTATGCCGTATAAAACAATAAGTATGCGAAGTATGCCTTTTTTGTCAAGAAAAAAAATAGTACAGAAAATATGGTATCATTGTACAGCGCATCTGACAATATAATGTCCTTCTTCCTTCTTTTTCTTCTACTTTACTGGGACCTCCCGTATTCACATTCTGTAGCAGATTTTCAGTTCTATAGCAGATTATCAGAGGCCTTGTATGCTATGCCATTTATTCGCCTGCTGCTCTGCGAAATCTGGCTAAGGCTGGCTTCTTTGTAATGTTGTCCATAATGCGCCACTTCATTCGTTTGCTACAGACAGTTACCGATATCCATTCCTCCAGGCGGTCATTGGCGTTTGTTAAGATAAAGAAGAATGAAAGAAGTAGACAGAATCCAGACAGTAAGAAGAATGACAATATTGTTCCCAAGGGATTCCTTCCTGTGTATGTTGGGAAAGATATTCTTACGAAATTTGTGATAGATGCCAGCGTTCTGAACCATCCCCTATTTGCAGAGCTGCTGGAGGCTTCTGTAGAGGAATTCGGATACGAGCACAAGGGAGCTCTCAGGATTCCCTGTGATGTCTTATCGTTTGAGAGGATCCTTAATCTCATTAACAGCAGACATCCAACGTTATCGATCTTTCATGGATGATTTTGATAACCTGCTGTTGTTATGCAATGAATGTATCTAAATTCCATTGATTTGGATAACCTGTTGTTGTTATGTAAGGAATGTATCTAAATTCCATTAAAGGATGGATAGTTTATATATGAGAATATCTCTCTGACATTTGGGCACCATATCTGAAGGTCTATTGATGGCTGAACTGAAACTCCAAGGCGTCATTAGATTGTATGTTATATCTTGTTTTCTTTATTAAAAACACGAATCGCCTGTTATGTCGCTTGATTTTCCAATTTGCTTAAAAATAATAAGGCGATCCATCAAATCGAAATCCATCTTGTTTGCTTTCCCTAATTTTCTTTGAAGTCATCAAATCAAAAGGAGTTTTACAAGTATTTTTTCTCGCAAGTTCAATTTTCGTTATGTATGGATATAATTTTTCACAATGGATTGGGAGATTTGTACCAATGACTTGACAGTGAAATATAAAAGTAGATTGGGAGATTTTTCCCAATGATTTGAAAGTGAAAGGTCAAAGGTCATTTTACAAGCTTAACGTTTAATCATAATATATTTTTTTAAATAGGGTAAATCAGTTTTAACGTCAAATTTATTACTTGAAAGGCGTACATCTATTGACAATGGGCAGATTTAATAGGGGTTTAGTGTTTAATAAGTTTTCTATGGACATGATTAAATATGGCTGGAATATTCTTAGTAGTCACACAAAATAAATTTCAATCATTAACTTCCTAGCTATTATAAAGACATCAATTTATGTGTTTACTTTTTTACATTTACCTAATTATATTTAAAAATTACTTTGATAGACAGAAATTAAGTGATTAACAGAAATTAAAATATTAACACCAGATAAATGAAGCCCAACAATTTATTTGTTAATAGATAATAAAATTTAATATATTCTTTTAAATATTCATTTCATCTTCTCAGCCTTTAGACATTCACCAGCAGCTATTTTGCTGCTGTGCTAGTCATATGTGGTGAGGAATCAAATTACTTTATATCAATTTTATGTTGAATATATATAATAATGTTGAATATGTGTTATATTCTTTGTTGTAGTGGCTAGATGTTTTTTGGCTAGTGATTGTTTGGCCAATGGTGATTGTTTGGCCAATGGTTTTTTGGTTGATGGTTTTTAACCAATGATTTTTTTGTGGATGGCTTTTTACCTAATGGTTTTTCTTTATTTGCAAATGTTTTTTCTTTATTAGGAAATGTTTTTTTGTCCATTGTAATCTAATTCTATTTAGGAATTAGGATATAAGAGGTTGGAGAAAATATCTATATATTACATTATAAATGGATGAAGAATATAATAATGAAAAAAAAATTAAAAGAAAAAAGGGGTTGGAGAAAATATCTATATATTGCATTGTGCATGGATAAAAAATATGATGATGAAAAAGAAATAAAAAAGAAAAAGGAGCAGAGAAGCTTCAATAATTTTACTAATGTCATTTATTTTACTTTTTCTTTTATTGCATAGTATTTTTGCATTATTTACTTAAGAGATTTAGAATTAATATTTGGTATCATAGCAAGATTTTGGCTTAAAGGGGCTTCTTTTGTTGCTAATGGTTTGACTTCTTTTGGGCATGTGATAGACTTGTGATAAACATGCTTAGTGGGAGCTCTTTAGTGGTAATTCGTGTATTGAAAAATCTCTTTAGTGACAATTCTTGTATTGAAAGAATGATGACTAGTTCCATAGTGGAGATTGAAAATTTCAATGGACAAAATTTTGAGTTGTGGAAGCTCAAGATGAAGGACCTTATAGTCGATAAGGAATAGTGAGTTGGGTACGAAGCCTTCTTCTATGTCAATAGAAGATTGGAAAAAGTTAGAAATAAAGGAGATGAGTACTATTCTCCTTTGTCTATTAGATTCGATATTGTAGAACGTCTATCTAGAGAGACACAACAAAGAAGTTGTAGGAAAAATTAGGGAACTTGTATCAGTCAGAGATCCTAGTAAATAAGTTGTTTCTGCCAAACAAGTTGTTTCATCTTAGGATGGAAGATGGAGACTCTGTGACAAATAATTTGAATGATTTCAATACTCTTATTTCTATTGATATTAAGTTGGAGGAAGAATATAAATTTATTACCTTTCTATGTTCTTTACCAGAGTCTTGGGATAGCTTGGTTGTAGCAATATGTAGTGTACCAATCAACAATCTACAATAAAATTTGAGGGTGTAGTTGCATCCTTGTTATCAGAGGAAATGAAAAAAAAATCAATGGGAGAGCATAACATGGATGCCCTAATGGTAAGGGGTTGTTCCAAATAAATAAGAAACAAGTTTACAGAAGGGAGATTTAAATCTAGAGGAAGATCTAAATCTCCAGGGGATCCTTTAAAGAAAGTATGCTAAAAATGTGGTAAACCATGGAATTTTAAGAATAACTGCAGATCAAGGAGTGTTGAGAGAGGTAAAGGGCTAGATGATACTACTTCTTCCGAAGGGAATTCCTCCTCTGAAAAAGGAGGCAGTGTGGATTTGGCTTCTACATATACACAGTCAAAAAGTGAGGTACGATTCATCAACTCAAGTGCCTCTTTTCATATGAATCTTCATATAGATTGGTTCTTTCGATATGAAAGGTGTGATGGTGATGTATTTCTAGGAGATGTTTGGTCAGCCAAAATCACATGAAGCGGAAGAGTAAAGTTACAGTTGAAAGATGGAAGGATTTGAATTCTTCTTGGGGTTCACACTTTCCATATATGTCCAGGAACCTGATATATGCGGGAAAGATGGATGATGGAGGTATACATGTTTTATTTGAAAAGAACGGGGTAAAAATGGTTCAAGCAACAATGGTGTTTATGAGGGGATTTCGACGTGGAACTCTATATAAAACTATTGGCAAGAACTATCACTTATGGGTGTAATAGTATTATATTTTTTGAAGGGGGAAATGAATAATTCAAAGCCCCTACTTCACTTTGGAGATAATACATTTCTTTGGCATCGAATATTGGGACACATTAAGGAGAAGATTCTTCAATTATCACAAGGTAAAGGTATGGTTGAAGGTATGTGTGGATGTGAATGAGATTTTGGTTTCTATGAACATTGTTTATATGGTAAGCCAAATCAGGTGAATTTCCCTTGTTGCTCTATTACGGAAAGAGAGATCCTGGAATTGATACATACTAATGTGTTTGGTCCTATACCTATTCCATTACTAATAGGTTCTATGTGCTATGTTTTTTTCATAGATGATTTCTCAAGGAATACATGGTTGTATTTCTTGAAGAGTAAATCAGAGGTTTTTAGAAAATCCAAGGAGTTCAAAGCCCTTGTGGAAAACCAAATTGGCAAGAGGATAAAAGTGGAGAATGGATAATGGAGGTAAGTTATGTGGTAAATAATTCGAACATATTTGTAAGTTGTGTGGTATATCATGACATAATACTACTCTATACACACCTCAGCAAAATGGAGTGGAAGAAAGGATGAACACGATGCTAATGGAAAAAGAAAGGAGTATGCTCAGTGATGCATGATTAGCATAGGAATTTTGGGAATAATTTATTGCCATAGCCTATTTTTAGTAAATTGACCACCCACTACATCAGTCGTTGACAAGACTCTACATGAGGTATTTCACATCTCAGAGTATTTGGGTGTAATGCTTTTGCGCATGTTCCAAAGGAAAAGAGAAGCAAGATGGACAACAAGGATGAAAAGTGTATCCTCATTGGTTATAAAGATGGAGTGAAAGGTTACACTATGGAATCCTATACCAAGGAAAATAGTGTACAATCGAGATGTGGTCTTCACTGAAGTTGAGAGCACTTCCAGGAGTGAAGATGAACCAAAAGAACCAAAACCATAGAAAGTGGAGTTTGAGCTAAAGAACAAATGATCTAAATCATTTGAGGAGGTTGAATCAACTTAGTCAAATGATGAGGTGGAACCACATAATCCAATTAAGCTCTTTTCGTTCAAGGAGACTAATGCAAGGTATAGTCCACCTAATATCCATTCTGATTTTTTTCTATCATGTATTAATGATGAACCTAGATCTGTTACAGAGACAATAAATTATGAAGAGAGAAAACCTTGGAAAAAGGCCATGGTAGAAGAAATAGAGGCCTTGGATAAAAATGCGGCATGGGATTTTGATGAATTTCTTGATGGAAGGAAACATGTTGGTAGAAAATGGGTGTTCAAAATGAAACTAATTACAACAAGAAAAGTAGAGAAGCACAAGACTTTCTTGGTAGAAAAAGGTTATTCTTAGGTAGAGGGGATTGACTTTGGTGATATATTTTCTTCCATTGCAAAATTGACTTCCATTAGATTTCTATTGTCTCTTGCTGCAACATTTGATCTTGAAGTAGAGAAGATGGATGTAAAACCATTGTTCCTACATGAAGACCTTGAAGAATAAATATACATGAAGCAACCATCATTGTAGTAAAGGGTAAGAATGAGCTAGTCTATAAGATAAGGAAGTCCCTTTATGGTCTAAAGTAGTCTCATAGGATGTGGTACTAGAAGTTTGATGCATATGTACTAGCATTGGGATTTGTGATAAGAAAGATTGATCATTGTGTATATTTCAAATAGGTTGGTGAACATTTTGTGTATGTAGTGTTGTATGTCAATGGCATGTTATCGGATGGAAACAGCGTGAAGGTTATCAAGGAGGTGAAATCACAGTTATCTTCCAAGTTTGACATGAAGGATCTTGGTGTTGCTAATTTTATCTTGGGGATGGAGATTAAGAGAGATCGTGTAGATAGTAAACTCTCGTTGAATCAAATAAAATGTGTTAAGATAATTTTGCACAATTTTAATACGAAGGAATGTAAACCGATAAAGGTCCATATTCTTATAGGTGCAAATCTATCTGCAAAATAGTGCCCCGAGACTCTAGAAGAGGAAGAAGACATGTCATGTGTTCCTTATGCTAGTTTTGTTTGAAGCTTAATGTATACCATGGTATGCACTAGACCATACGTTATCGATGCACTGTGATTTTTTAGTAGGTATGTGTCAAAACGAGGAAAGGAGCATTGGACAATGGTAAAAATCATTTTCAAGTATTTATGTGGCACCACAGATTATGCAATCTACTATCAACAAAGACATGGACAAGAAAATTTTAGATGTACATGGATTTTTTTACACTACCTAGGCTGGAGGTTTGGATCATAGAATATCTACAAGAGGTTATGTGTTCACATTGTTTGGTGGAGATATCAATGGGATGAAAAAGAAACAAGTTATATTGGCACTATCAACTACATAAGCTAAATACGTGAAGTAAGGAGGTTGTATCTAGTTCCAAAGATTATGTTTAGAGGTTGGGTTTGAAAAACAACATGTGACGTTAGGTTGTGATAGTCAATGTGCAATATTCTTGGAAAACAACCTTTCTTATCACTCCAAAAAGAAGCATATTGATGTGCAACACCACTTTCTGAAAGACATGGTCGAAAGAAGGAAAGTATTCTTGGATAAAGTTGAGAAAAATGTTGCAGATTCATTGACAAGCATTGGAAGTTTTCTTGGTGTAGAGAGACAATGGGAATTTGTGTCGTGGATTGCTAACTTAATAAAAATAATGTGTCCACAACAAGTGGGATAATGTTGGATATGTTTTATATTCTTTGTACTATCGTTTTTGGGTCATTGTTTTTGGCCCATGGTTTTTTGGCCAATGGATTTTGGGCAAATGGTTTTTTGGCTTATGGTTTTTCTTTATTAAAAAATGGTTTTTGTTCATTGTAATATAATTTTTTTTAGAAATTAGGGTATTAGAATTTGGAGAGAAATAAAAATAAAAAGGAGCCCACATGGGAATATTCTTTTTTTCCAAATGGGTTTCAAAGATAAAAGATTTGTATATTGTGTTTGAATGTCATTTGTTTTAAGCACAATATTTTTGCATTGTTCACTTAACCATTTTAGAGCTAGCATTGGGTTATGGACACACCACATTTCATGTGAGCCATTCTGAAAGTAATTGGAAGTAAAAAATATTGTTTTCTTCATAAATACTTTTTACATCTAATATAAGTAAAATTTGTAATTCCTTTAATGCTTAACACGAAGTAGATAAGTAACATTTAAAAAAATATTAATATTACAAAATATATTTCAATGGCATAAATGAAATGTTCAAATTGAATATATATATAATCAACTTAACTCCAAATCAAAACAAAATCTAATTTGTAATAAGAAGTAGGAATTCTCTCTCCTCATCTCTCTATATAAAAAACCAACTTAGATCCATGTTAACTATGTAATAAGAAGTAGGAACTCTCTCTCCTCCTCTCTCCATATAAAAAACCAACTTAGATCCATGTTAACTCCAAATCTCGAATCTGATTAAAAAATGACATTATTACTATATTTTTTTGGATCAAGAGTTTTAATCATCAAAATTGAATCTATTTTGTAATTTGGTGAAAAATTGAATATTTATTGGATAAAAAGTTTTATAAATAATGATTTGAAATACTTAAATTTAATCCATTTGTTTTTTTATAAAATTATATTTAAAATTTTTATCCAATTTTGAATTACTTCATTAAAGGTATAGTCTAATTACTTCATTAAAGGTATAGTTTATTAAATGCACAATATTTTAAAAACCCTCCATGCATGTGAAATATGTGATCTCAACCATTGAAATCTACAATTTTCTAAATTTCCTATTAGATTTATTTTTAATGATTAAATTATATTTTGTTTTTAATGATTAAATTATATTTTATTTTTAAATAAATAATTTAAATAATTTTGAATTTTTTGTTTAAATGTGATTTTTTTTGTAAGCTATCCCGAAACATTATATTTCCATAGGAAAAACATACAAACTAGGGAACGAGACTAACAACAATGCATAAAATTATTTGAAGTGATATGAAAATATTGTCTTTTAAACTGAAAAGTTTGGGCATAGCTAAGAGTAATGTTGTTTTTTATATCTAATACAAAATCTTCATGTTCTAGAAAAGCTGAGGTAGTATTTGGACTCTGATACCTCCTAGAAAAAACAACAAAAAAGAAACCTGGTAGACATCAAAGTTGAGTTGAGGGTTGGCCCTCATTTGGAGTCGCTTGAGTGTTGTCCAAAGTGATGGTTAAGAGGCCGATTCCTGCGAGCTTCATGGCCAATAGATTCATCTTGAGGTATCGAAGCTGCAGTTGAGCCTGTATCTCGTCCTTGACTTCCTTTCGGTCCATTAAAACACGTCCGAGCAAGAGCTTGTTGTGTTAGTATATTTCAATTGTCCTTAAGTATTGAGAAACGCAAGCCCTAGTATTTCCTTTGTCTGGAATCCAAGAGTGGTTCAATTCTAAGACCTCCTCGCCAGAGAGGAAACATCTTAGGATTCGAAATCCGCTTCCATGAGCTCAATTTATTCTTGAACGTTGGGGGGTATGAGCTACATAAGAGTCATAGGACTCTTCGGTCATTGATATGAGGCAAGAGTTGGTGTGACTGGGGAGGGAACAAGAAGAATTTCCATGGCCATGATGAGAACCGCAATCTGGAGCCATTGGAGAGGTGTTGTATAGGTCGAATGATAGCAAGTGAGTAGGGGAGTAAGAAGACCACGATTTAGAGGAGAAGGGACAAGGGATGAACATGAGGGAGGAAGGATAAAAAAATCCAAGGAGGTTGGAGGATATGATAAAAGGAGAAGGCCTGAGGTCAAAGAAGGTGGTGAGGACGTGACCATTATGAGCACAGGTTGAATGTTATAGTTAGGATTGATGCAGGAGTAACACCATAATGAGGAGCCACAAGGGAGGGATGAACAAGTTGCAGGAGAAGTACCAAGGGTCCATCAAATGCAGAGTGTGAGAACGGGGTCTTCACTCAGTGAACCTATGACATAGCGCCTTCATTCATGGGATATTAAATAATACCCCTAATTTCACTAGATATTGATAAATATCTCCTAAAATCCTTTTATTGAACCCCCCTCCCAATACATATTTCTAATAAAATAAACTCTTATTTATACTAGATACCCCTTTTTATACCCCCCAATACCTATAAACCCCCTGAGTGTTAGAAAAACGGGATCGTGGAGCAATAAAATAAAAAAAAATGCGGAAACAAAACACAAAAGATACACAATACAATAGAGACACATATTTACGTGGTTCACCCAGTGTGGGCTACGTCCACTAGAGAAATTGCCAGGTCCATCCCTTATTATTATCCAGCATATGAAGGGATACAACCTACAACAAACCCGCTGTAACTTCCTCTTCTTTCTCTCATAGTCTCCTATCTGAGAATACAATATTCGCCATCAACCATAGCCGCAATACTTTTCTCTCATAAAAAGGGTTGCCTTCTAGGGAAAAAAAACCTAACATAATCTCTATCGTTAGATCTGCGACCTTATAATGAACGGTCCAGATTTACAATGAAAATACAATATACATTTACGCGGAAATTTTTCCTTCAAGGGCCCACTTGCCCCCAGACCCCCCGACCGGGGGGATAGCCCCCCTGGACCCCGCAGAGGGGGTACCCCCCCTCAGCACTCCCCCGCATGGAAGAGTGTACATACTTCTAGGGTGTAAATACTTCATGGGGTATAAACACGACTGAAAGTAAAAGACCTCTGAATCAGGAAGATAATCAAGCTCCACAACCAAGAATCTCCCACTTGGAGACTGATCTCAACAACTCCATCGTTGTTGTATATGCTGGACTCTAAACCTTCTTGGACCTGGAAAATTCCTCATCTTCATATTCATTCTTGAAGACCAACTGAAACTGAGCAGGAACTCAGTTTCTCCCTGGTTACCCCCTTTGTTAACATGTCCGCAGGATTTTGGCTAGTGTGTATCTTTTCCAACTTCAAATGTCCATCTTCCAAGGAGGATCGTATGAAGTGGTACCTCAACTGTATATGCTTAGTCTTCGAATGGAAGGCTGAGTTCTTTGCAAGATGAATAGCACTCTCATTGTCACAGTACAACCTGCTATTCTCTTGCTTCTTTCCCAATTCCTCCATAAACCTCTGTAACCAAATCATCTCTTTACTAACCTCTATAGCAGCAACATACTCTGCCTCTATTGTTGAAAGTGAAACAACCTTTTGCATTTTTGAAATCCAACTTACTGTTGTTCCACCTATAGTAAACACATACCCTGTGGTACTCCTCATGCTATCTTTATCACCTACCATATCAGAATCAACATATCCTTGTAGAACAATTTCTGAACCTCCAAAACATAATGCATGATTAGCAGTACCTCTCAAGTATCTGAGAATCCACTTTACTACCTCCCAATGTTCTTTACTTGTATTGTTCATATATCTGCTCACAACTCCCACTGCATGTGCAATATCTGGTCTTGTGCAAACCATTGCATACATCAAGCTGCCAACTGCTGATGAATAT
>JZKD02S0070776.1:0-13437 GCA_000966675.3 Picea glauca
TCGGCGGCGCTCCTCAAAATAGTCACGACCGTGACCCTGACGTCTCCCTTTGAAGTCTTTTCCATCTTCCCGTGCAGGCGCGCACGACGAGGTGCGGATGCTCCTGCATCAATCTATTATGTATAGAAGGTTAAATGTTACATATGGAGGAGGAGGCAAGCCTTTGGTGAGTGCTAGATAGGTGGAATGTCTCGAAGCATGAGCCCAAGCAGCATTGAAGTCGATGCTTTGGGACACGATGTCGGTGTAAATGGATATGGAGGAAGTGGACTATGGAATGGATGCGGTATGATCCAAGGACATATTCATAACAAATGATGACTTCAACTAGAGGCAGATGATGAGGCGAGCCACTGACATGGCAAGGGTTGACCCTCTAGTCTCGAAGGTAGGTTTTGATCCTGGTGTAGAAGCTCCTTCGAAAGGCATACATTCTTTTAAGTTTGATGGTGACATGTGTACATTTCCTCAGGAGGTAATCGTCACATGCAAAGGGAAACAATAGTTGTAGGGGGCGACTCATTGTGTTCCCATTATTCTCCAGTGGCTGGTGAAGATTGTTTATCGGACGCACAGAAAATTGTTGGTGGTGGCTCTGCAAATCTTGGGTAGCAGAAGTTTGTAGAGAATCCCCCTTCAAATTTCAAATGCTCCAAGTGTTGGAAAGTCTGAAAGGAGAGGAAACGTATGGTGGTGGGTTAAGAACTGGAAATCAGGGATATCCCTGAGCTCCTTGGTCATGGGAAGATTCTTTGGTAAGATAGTCACGACACCTGTATTGATCTATTAGATGGATGTGAATTGAGTAGTGATCCTCAATTGTAGGCCATAGTTTCATACTCTGGACAAGGGCTCGATCTACTTCAAATTTAAGTCGAAGGAGGATATGGCTAACATTTTTTAAAGGAGCTAGGGATGGGGCCCCTTGGGTCTCGTCCTCAAGGAATGGGCCATTTCTTTTGATCCCATCCATGACGCCCTTTCCCCGACCAAGGTTTGGGCGATCCTTGAAAACCTCCCATTGGTCTTTTGGCATGAAATACTTTTTATCTCAATCAAAAATTTGTTGGGGAAATATGTTTGTTGCGAGTTTGGGTGGGAGACCAAAAGAGACCAAAGATAGGCATGGGTCCAGATCGAGGTGGACCTTAGGGAAGGTCTCATGGATGAGGTCGAATTGGTATGGGAGAATTTCAAATGGATGCAAAAAGTTGACTATTGGTGGGTCCCTTTCCATTGTTATAGATGCCACAAAGTTGGACATATTTAGGCTCATTGTAGATGCTCGACAACTTACTTTCCTCCATTACAAAAGACCTAGAAGCACAATAAATTTTCGTCATAGTCAACATGTGAAAAGGAGGTGTATAAGGATGATGGAATTTTCAACAAATTCAAAGGACCAAGTCAGAGTACCCCAGGTGGAATCCCCCCCCTGGCACACTCAAGAAAATCCTCGGGTTAAACTCTCTCTTTTTTTATGATTTGGCTTATTTTAAAAATGTTTCAGAAGTTCCTCTTGATGTGTATCTTATTCCCTCCAAAAAGGTTTCCATCCCTTCTAACACATGTATTGGGGAAGTGGAGTCTAAGGTTTCCTCTATGAAGTAAATTAGATCTACACAAAAAATCTCAGGCTTCGTTTCCCTCTAGAAAAGGGGCTTCTCCCTCCTAAGCACACAACTCAAACGGTGGTTCAAAAACCTCGAGTATCAAATACCCCATAAAGTCAAAATATATGTTGAGGTCTATATCAAAAAAAGGTGGTGATGGGTTCTGTGTAAGGGGCTTGGCCCTTGATAATGGCTATGGGGGTCAAGCAGGTAGGCAATATTTGATTTACCTTGCTCAAATTCAGGCTATGAAGGAAATCAAGAACGACAAATAAACAGCGATTTATAAGACCCTTAGAGAAAGAACAACCCATAGAAAAGTTACAAAATTATTATTATTTCCATAAACATTAGAGGGATAGGAGGCACCCTAAAATTCATCGCTTTAAAGAGGCTTGTGCAGGAGCATAAGCATGATTTCATCATGTTTGAAGAAACTGTGTGTCATGGTAAAAAGGTAGTGGACACACTGCATGGTTTTTTAGAACACTGATCTTTTAGTTCTTTGGATTCTTCGAGTTTATCTCGGGGCATGGTTTCGATGTAGAGACATGTTTTGCGAGTTATGTTCTCATCCCAATTTCCCTCATACATTGTGTCTATGGAAGAGACCCCTTCAAAAATAATATGGAAGAACTCATATTGGAATGGAATTTATTAGATATACCCCCACAGCGCGAGAAGTTTACTTAGTCCAACATGCGAGCAGGACATGGGCATATAGCGGAAAGACTTGATCAATTTTTGGTAAACAACGGCTTCTTAAATCAGAATGCCTCCATTAAATCCTACATTCTCCCCTCACTTATCTCTAATCACAAGCCAATATCCCTCCACCTTCAAGCCCTTCCAAACTATGGACCTATTCCCTTCCATTTCAACCCTCAATGGCTTCATCACCAAGAAGTTGTGGACTTGAACCAAACCACTTGGGAAACTTGGATCCTCGACACTCTAGTATTCACATGGGAGCAAAAACTCATTTTGGTCAAGCAAGGTATAAAGTGATGGGAAAAAACTTCATTATCTTCCCCCACTTAAGAGAAAAGGATCATAAATAGTAAACTAGACAATTTGCAAAAGCACTCAAAATTTGCAAATATAACACATCAACTTCAAAAGGAAGAGTTGTATTTACAATGTCAATACCAGAAAACCCTAAAAAGGGATGAAGAATATTAGCATTTAAAATCCCGAAGCCTTTGGCTCAAGGCGGGGCATAAAAAAAAGAATTGGTAGTCTGAGGGCTCTGGAGAAGTTTTCAAGCTAGGGTTTAATAGATGCGGTTACAGTAGTGGCCAACATGGTTACCAAAGGGGGAGGGAGTGGAACCCCCTCCTACAAGCAGGTAGTGGTGGATAGAGGGAAAGTCAAATGCAACGTTGGTTTCAAGGAACCTATGACAGGCACCTCGGGACCAGGATCAGCAAAGAATCACAAGGGCAACCAAGGAAAAAGTGATCGCGTGGGGGAAGAGGCCATAAAATCCCAGAACAATATGCAATAAATGACGAACCCTAGTGGGGTATATGGGCGCAACCCATGTAAACCTAAGACAACATTGATCCCCAAAGTTATACTGGAAGACCCCCAAACACAACTCTTTCGGGATCAGTTGAAGACGCATGCATTGATCTTCAAGTGCATGGGCATGTGGCCCACAGAAAAAATGTTGTGCAGCTGGATAAAATACCAATGGGAGCCGAGTGGAGAAGTTGAACTCCATGTGGGATCGAAATGCTTCTTCACAACAATCTTTATGAACCTGGAGGACAGGGATAAAATATTTGAGTTGGGGGCATATTTCCGCGCCTCAGTGGAGTTTTACATGTGCCCATGGAAGGAAAACTTCTCCCCAGAGAAAGAAACCTTTAAAAATGTCCTAGTCTGGCTGAGGCTTTACTCCTTACCGCTAGATGACTGGTTGTCATCCACCTTCGAAGCAATAGGGAACAAGCTCGGAAAATATGTCAAGACATCGGAAGAAACATTAAAAGGGAGATACACATCCTATTCAAGGATCTGCATAGAAATGGATGTCTCGGGGGCGCTCCCAGAATCCATAAGCCTGGAGTTTAGGAATGAGTATTTGGATGATCATTGTTTGCCTTTATATTATGACATTAGTAAGGATTCTATGTTATACCCAATTATCTATCTTCGCAGAAGAGGAGGTAAGGATATACCCTCCTTGTCAAAGGGTTGCTCTTTTAAGTATGCAACCAATAACAAAATATCTACAACTATGTTGATTCATCTGCCCAATGTGCATATCATGGAGAAATCAAAGGAGGTTCCGCTACTAGAGGTCATGGAGGAGATAGTATATGATATTCTTTCATACTATGAATTTAAAGTGGTAATATGTTGGTTTAATGGTTTAAGGCCTCTTACATCAAATTTCTAGTGGCTATATAAGAACTAGACAAAGGATTGTAAGGCATATCTTCTTTCCAAAGGTTTTTTTAATTTCCAATTTCAATCCTATTGATTATCAAAAAAAATTCGAAAAGGGTCCCTAGTTCAGGGGAAGAGCAACCATTTTTGTTACCCCATGGTTCCCATAATCTAATCCATCCAATATGTCTATCATCAAAATGCCTATTTGGGTGCACCTCCCAAATCTACTAATACACATTTGGTAGCTAACCGTTTTTTAAGACATCAAGAATATATTGGATAAATATTTAAAAATAGATATCTACGAGATTAAGCTTGGTATTTTTACATATGCTTGTATATGTGTGGACATTGACATTAATAAGGGATTGTTGAATAAGTTATTGCTTCAAAGCAAGGACTCCATATGGACTCAAGAAATGGATTATGAAAATAATACAACTTTTTTATTCTAGATTTGTCAACAAGTAGGACATTTGCAAGATTCATGTCCCCAAGCATGAGCTTATCCTAAAAGGTAAAAAGGAAATAACCCAAAACCCAAAGGATGGAGATGATTTGAGTGATGATTCTCAAAGAATTAAGAGGAATATATACCAATGGATGGCCAGAAGTGCAGGTTGAGGAAACAACACCCTATGTGGTGGATAGAGAAGAAGAAAATAATACCAATATTCCCCACTTGGCGATGGTAGTTGTAGACGAAGCCACATTCTAGATTTGTCAACAAGTAGGACATTTGCAAGATTCATGTCCCCAAGCATGAGCTTATCCTAAAAGGAAAAAAGGAAATAACCCAAAACCCAAAGGATGGCAATGATTTGAGTGATGATTCTCAAAGAATGAAGAGGAATATATATCAATGGATGGCCAGAAGTGCAAGTTGAGGAAACAACACCCTATGTGGAGGATAGAGAAGAAGAAAAGAATACCAATATTCCCCACTCGACGATGGTAGTTGTAGATGAAGCCACATCAAGGAGAACAGAGAGACTCCATGAATATGACAACTTCAACTTCAATTTTAACAAGGAGTTGGCACACCAACCGAACCCTAAAAATTTGAATTCTGGTCTACACTCATTTCTTGTAAAACCTTCATTAGGGAAGGGGGGTGATTAAGGTCAAAAAGAAGAAAGGGAAAAATGGCAAGATCAAAGATTATATTACTTATTAGTTCTCGACTCTCTTTCTTTGGTGTTTTTTGCTTTATGTCTTATTAAGTAAATGAGTGCTTGCATGCCATTGGTTTATACATTTTTATGGATGCTCTCATAACATCTGCAATATTTAACCTCTTTTTCTTTTTATGAATGAGAAGTTACAGTCATTTTCCAAGGAAAAAATATGCATACATACCTACATATATATATGTGTGTATGTGTGTATTTAGCCAGGTTTGTGTTGGAAGGTGTTTGGTTCAAATCCCCCTTGGTGAGGAAGACTAGTACGTGTTGACGAGTTTACTGAGGATGACATCCACAAATGCGGGGAAGCATCATGTAAGTTTTCCCGTGAATTTTGTTTGGGAATTATGTATGTATGTGTGCACTAAAGTATGTTAACATCAACATCACATGTCTCCCCCACTTGGATTGTAGAGTGTGTCTCTCAATGCAATGTTTTTTTACTATTAATATTATGTTTTCATTAATAAAAATGCTAACACTCTCATTACTATTATAAATGTTTGTATTTTAACAATTATGAATAATAAATAAGATAATAAATAGTCACCTGCATCATATTTGGCATTTCATATTAACATACATATTTACACGAATTGATATATTGAAAACAAATATTTTGATAAGATTGCATATATGTTTTTATCCCAACATTTATAGTAGTTAACATATCATTGAGGGAGATAAATATTTATATAATGTAAATATAGCATTAAAAATGACACATATAAAGAAATGTGAGAGAAATAATAAAACAAGAAGAACAATTTTTTAAAGTCTAAATATATTAATGTTTGAAATAAAAAAGAATATATATATGACCAGGCCATGCACCAAATTGGTGTATGAGACCCCCTTGTTTGTAGGCAAACATATGTTCTTAACCATTAGGCCCACTCACACTGTAAAAATTGTAAAAGAGAAACATATATAAGAAGGTAAAAAACATATAGAGAAGGAAAGAATGTTAAAAATCTTTGCTTCTCATCTTGGGGGGGACAATAATGTTTAATATATCATAGAACAATGTAAAATAGGCAAATAATAAGAATAGCAAGAAGAGAAGAAACAAAATCATAAAAATTATTTTTTGAAATAAAAAAGAGTGTTCAAAGTTAAATAAATACAAGAGGAATTGAAAAGATAAATTTTAAAATAGTAAAAGAAAAATAAAGAGATGAAAGTAAAAAACATTGGAAAAAACGAAAACATACAAACATATAAGAATTTGAAAAAATAATATAAAAATATTAGAAAATAAACTAACAAAAATAAAGGTGAATATAAGTTAAGAAACAAAAAATAATCATAGAACCAAGGAAGGAAGAAAGAGTAGTCATCCATGTCCACATTACCTCTCACATTATAACGGCGAATGGTATAAGAAGCTTGAAGATATTGTTGCTTGTCCTGAAAGACACAAAAGGCTTTGTGCGCACCTAGACAAATTGGACTGATAATGCTATCGAGGATGTTGGGTTTGGCTGGAGACTAAGGTTTGGCACAAGGGTTAGGATTTTAATGTAGGGCTTTAATACGAAATCGACGGGATGGATGAGGAGGCCATCAACTACATGGAAAACCCACTAGAAGGCCAACGAATCTGGTTCTTTTCCAGTGGAGTCACATCATAGCTTTGATCCCCCTCTACTACGGCCAACACAAGCTATAAACAACCCACTGGAAGAAGACACCATTGTTGTCATGGGAGAATTGTTGTGGGATTTTCCCAACAACCAAAATGTTGAGGTGGAAACATCGTATGAACTAAAATAAAAAACTATCACATTCAATATGTTATTCCATCAATCTGACTCGAGGATGAAGCTAGGAAAGCATGGGTGGCAGGACCTATAGGATCAAGGATTTGACTCCTTGAGCTCTCACTCAAATATCCTAGTACACCCACCTCAAAGGAAATTATCACCCCCATTACTCACCTCTTGTGAAGTGCCTCTGGACCTATTACCAGGTATTATGAGCTCCTCGACTCTTGGTGGTTCAAACATAGAGGGAGTTTTAGAAGCCCATGGTTTTATTAGAGGTATGTTTTATGGTGAACTAATGAATGGTTCGCTCTCTTGTGAACCCTTCACCTCTGACTAGGAGGAACTGCAATCACTAAGCTTGCGTAAAACCAAGAAAAAGTGAAAGTTCACAAAGATGAAAGTGGGGGTGGTTAATTTGGAGTTAGGAGATAATGTAAATCTCCATGAATTATGGACCTTGAGGATTCAACCATAGTGGGTTGCTTCTCGAGCGAATGGATGAATGGTGAAACCCTCAAATCTTGAATGAAGGAAAATTTTGCAGGGTTGTTCGGATACTCTCTACACATTATGGTCTTGGTCAAAGGTTGGTTGGTCTATATTCTTCCTTTTGGGGGAGATGCAAACAAAATGATCAATTCCTGCTAAACATGGGGCTCGCGAGTTCTCTTTCTAAAGAAGTGGCACCTGGAATTTCATGCAAATATGGCCCATGTGGATTTCGTTCAAGTCTGGGTTAGGTTGTCATGCCTCCCACTAGTCATATGGCTTGATGAAGTTTTCAAGGAAATTGGAAACACCCTCGGTTTATATTACAACGTAGACAATTCCTACAAGGATTCTAGTTATATGGGAATGGCTAGAATTATGGTTGGTATGGAGCTCTCGAAGAGCTTGACCGAGTCAATTATGATAAAAAAGGATCCTACAAATTTCTTTCAATTTCTAGAAGATGAAGGAATTCCATTTAAGTGTGGTCAATGCCATGTTTATTGACACCTAGTGAAGGAATGTTCGCTCCCCAATGGAAGAAAAAAATGGGTTTGTAAAGATAAGAAATAAGGTGCAGAAAATTCTCGAACTCCTCGAAAAAAAGTTCAGGTTGTTGATAGTCTCTCGAGCCTTCCAAATATCATTCCCTCACAGATTCCACCATTTAAGGAATCGATGACCCTTTGGATAATGCACACCAAGAAACCCAATTTTGGACAAGATAACATGAAGTCTTCAAGTAAGCAGATTTCTCCTCCTTCCTCTACTCATAATCATAATTTTGAGCATTTATTTTTTCGATCTTGTGAGGTAGGGTTAGAAAATCTTGTTGAGAACCAGCTTGGTGATTTTCTACCTAGTCTCCGAAGGATAAATATGCCCAATCCCCCTCCCATTATACCTATATATGGGTTGGGTGGCACTCAAGGGGATTCGTTTGATGCTCCTGAAACTTCTATAAAATATTTTGATCTTTTTGTTGATTTGGAATACCATAAAGACCCCTAATCCTCTAATGTTGTAAAGTATAATCTCAGGCCCATGTCTAGAGAAGCCCCAATATTTTTGGGTGGGGTAGTAGGAGGTCTAGGGATTCTTGAAGAAAAATACTCCAAACCTTCTCGAAGAGGGAGGAAGTCTTTCTTATATATGGCTTAGAAGCAAGCAAACTCTAAAGTTAGAAGTGGTAGACAAATGTCTTTGATGGGGGTTCTTAGATCAATTGCCCCTAAGGATGTTTCCAAATGATTTTTCCCATGTTAAATTATCGTGCACTGGCCAATTCCTCAAAAAATTTGGTCATAAAATGGTTAATAGACACTCACAACCCTTCTATCATCCTTCGACAAGAATTAATGACTAATGGGGATAAGGTGGTCAAAGATTTGTACAAACTACTTGGGGGTGGGACTTTAGTTTTATTAATTCCCTGGGGAGATTTGCGAGAAACATCACTAGCTAGAAGAAAGGATATTTCTCATTGTCTAATTCATGGAATTTTAGAAAAGGTATTGGGACTTCTTTGTACTCCATGGAACTTGCAAAATAATTTACCTATCTAAATATATACGGGCCCTACTTAGATAGAAAAGGGGGCTTGGGGAGTTCTTTGCGCCCCCCATTCTGAAGGGTTACAAGGGCTTGGAGGTGGGAGCACCTGAGAAAAAAAAATTGGTCAATTTTTTGTAATTTTTTTCATCCATTCTAGGCGGGTTTTCCGCACATGGTTTTTGTCGATGATTTTCTAATTTTGATTAAGGAATTAGGGTTGTTGACTAATCCGAGTCAATGGATTAGGGGTAGGGATGTTGCAAGATCTTGTATGTATATTGTATTGTAAACAATGAAGATGATGAATAGAAGATTAGATGTGTTTCTCTAAACAAGTTGTTGGTTTTCCCGACTTTCTTTGTGTAATGTTTGTGTGTGCCATTTTATCTTTTTTGTTTTATTAAGATTCTATTTACAGTGATTGATTGTACAAGGTTAAAATATACATTTGGTATCGGAGCAATTATTGGCTTTAGGGGGATGCCTTTGTGGCTAAGTGTTTGGCTTGGCTCTGTGATAAGCCTTGTTACAGTGGGAAATTTGCAGTATTAATTCTTCAGGTGAAAAGAAATGGTGAGCAGTTCGAAAATAGAGATAAAGAAATTTAATGAGAAAAGTTTTGAGTTGTGCAAGCTCAATATGGAAGATCTGTTGGTGGAAAAAGATCAATGGATCGTTGTGGATCGTTGTGGATCTAGTTACTACACCTACATGAACGTCAGTGGAAGACTGGAAAAGAAAGGCACTACAATAATCAATGTAGATCCAAAAGTGTTGAGAGAGGGAAGGGATTTGAAGATGCTCCTTCTACATAAGAAAAAACCTCCTTTGAAGAAGGAGGGGATGTGTACTTGTCTTCATCAAGCACATATGCATATCACGAGGCATGGTTGGTTAGCTCAAGTTCATCCTTTCATATGACTCTCCACAAGGAGTGGTTTTGTGAATATGAAAAGTATGATGGAGGTGATGTTTTCCTGGGTAATGACTCGATAGCCAAAATCACAGGATGACGAAAAGTTAAGTTGAAGCTCATGGATAGAAGGATTAGAAAACTGGCTAGTGTTCTGCACATCCTAGGATTGGCCAGAAATTTTATTTTTCTAAGCAAAATGGATGATGCAGGGGTAAAAATAGTGTTTGAGAAAGAAACCTACAGGGTAGTTCGATGTGCAATGGTGTTGTTGAAGGGAGTTTGGATTGGAACTCTATATAAGATACAAGGAAGAACTATTAGTGATGGGTGTAATAGTTCCATTGTTCTTGAGATTGGAGCCGAAGAAGGAAAACCTCCTACAGTCTCTGGAGAAAAGGTTATATTGTTGCATCAAACACTGGGGCATATCATAGATAAGGGCCTTCGAATACTACATGGTAACAGTATGGTTGAAGGTATGTCTAACTTCTCTTTGGATTTTGATTAATGTGAACATTGGGTATATGGGAAGCAAAATTAAGTAAGATTCCCTTCTGATGTAACAAGGGCAGAGGGAATTTTACAGTTGGTGCACAATGATGTGTTTGGACCTATGTCGGTTCCATCACTATGAAAATTTGTGTATTATGTCTCATTTATAGATGAATTCTCAAGAAATACTTGGATATATTTCCTCGGGAAGAAATCTGAAGTCTTTGACGGGTTTAAAGAGTTTAATGCTCTTATTGAGAATCAAATAGAGAAAAGAATTAAGGTGTTGAGGACGAATAATGGTGGATATTTATGTGAAAATGAATTCGAAGAATTATGTAAGAAGTGTGGTATAGCAAGGAAAAATACTAATCCATATACATCTCAACATAATGGAGTTGCAGAAAGGATGAACGTGACGTTGATGGAAAAAGCAAGGTGCATGCTCAATGGTATCGGGTTAAGACAAGAATTTTAGGCAGAGGCAGTGGGTACTGCATGTTACCTAGTCAATCGATCACCATCATCAACACTGGATGACAAGACTCCACACGAGGTATGGACTATTACAAAACCCTCTCTCACACATATTAGGGTATTTGGTTGTGAGGCCTATGTTCACGGTCCAAAGGAAAACGAGAGTAAGCTAGATAAAAAGGCTAAAAAATGTATCTTTATTAGGTATAAAGATGGTTTGAAAGGTTATAAGCTTTGGAACCCATAAACAAAGAAGGTAGTGTATAGTCGAGATGTGGTATTTAGAGAAATCAAAGATGTTGTCAAATAGGAACTCCTACCAAGGAATAAAGAACCAAAGAAAATAGAGTTTGAATTGAAGGATGATGAATTAGACTCTACATAAGAACAAGAATCAGAAGAAGAAGATCATCATACTCCAGTATTGAGGAGACCGGCTCAGGAAAGAAGACAATCAAAAAGGTATACTCGACCTGATTTCCATTCAAATTTTCCTTTGTCTGTTACTGATGATGATCCTAGAACTTTTAGGGAGGCAATGGATTCAGAGGATGGAAAACTCTCGAAAAAGGCCATGGTTGAAGAAATGGCATCCGTGGGTAAGAATGATGCTTGGGATCTAGTGGAGTTGTCGACTGGAAGAAATCTCATTGGTAACAAATGGGTATTTAAAAAGAAGCTAAATGCAGAAGGCAAAGTGGAGAAATACAAAGCTCGGTTGGTAGAAAAAGGTTATTCCCAGGTTGAGGGAATTGACTTTGGTGAGATTTTTTCTCATGTTGTTAAGTTAACTTCTATTAGATTTTTTTTATATGTTGCTATTGCATTTGATTTTGAAGTAGAACATATGTATGTGAAGACAACATTCCTACATGGGGATCTAGAAGAAGAAATCTACATGAAGCAGCCATAAAGCTTTGTTGTGAAGGGAAAAAAGGAGTTGGTATGTAAGCTGAAAAAAGTCCTCGTATGGGTTAAAGCAATCACCAAGGATGTGGTATTAAAAATTTGATACTTATATGTTGGGACTTTGCTTCACAAGGAGCAAAGTGGATCATTGTGTGTATTTCAAATTAATTGGTGATCATCTTATTTATTTAGTCTTGTATATGGATGATATGTTGTTGATAGTAAACAACAAGGAGATTATCCAAGATGTGAAAACTCAATTGTCCTCTACATTTGACATCAAGGATCTTGTGCTTCGAATTTCATCTTGGGCATGGAAATTAAAAGACATCGGGCAAATAGGAAACTCTGGTTAAATCAGAGGAAATATGTTGAGACAATAATGCAGAGGTTTAATATGTAGGAATGCAAACCGATCAGGGTTCTTATTCCTGTAGGTGTAAAGTTATTTGTAGATCAGTGTCCCAAGACATGGGACAAGGAAGAGGACATGTCCCATTTTCTATATGCGAGTGTGTTTAGTAGTTTGATGTACACGATGGTCTATGCTAGACTGGACATTGCACATGCAATGGGAGTTTTGAGCAGGTATATATCAAAATCATGGAAGGAGCATTGGACAATAGTAAAGAGGGTTTTCAGGTATTTGTGTGGCACTACGAGTTATGGATTGGGCTACCAAGGAAGAGTAGGATTGGATAGAGTGTTGGACATACATGGATTTATGGATGTATATTGGGCTAGAGATATAGATCATAGAAGATCTACAGCGGGTATGTGGCTAACATGTTTGGAGGAGCAATTAGTTGGATGAGCAAAATATAGGATATAGTGGCACTCTCAACTACAAAATTCGAATACATGGCAGCCACTCATGCAAGCAAGGAAGCAGTATGGTTACAGAGATTGTGTTCAGGTATTGGGTTGGTACAAAGGACAAATTGTGACAGTTAAAGTGCAATCTTCCTGGCGAATAACCTGACTTATCATTCAAAGACAAGGCATATTGATGTCCAGTATTACTTTGTGAGAGACATGGTTGAAGACAAGGTATTGGTGATAAACGTGGAAACTTTGGAGAATGTCGCAGTTTCATTAACAAAATATGTGAGCATTGAGAAGTTCTCTTCGTGTAGAGGATCTATGGGCATTGTTTCCCTAGATTGTTGACTATGTAATCTTGTAACCCCCTATGTGCAAGGAAAACAACAAATGGGAGAATGTTGGGTATGTGTTATATTCTTTGAAAAAATGATCCCATGTATTGTACATTGATATGGGAGAAAAGGTAGCCTAGGGGGTGCTTTGCACCCCCAACTAAAAGGGTTACAGGGGTTTGGGGTGGGAGCCCCTGAGTAACAAAATTTGGTCCATTTTTTATAGTTTTTTGCATCCATTTTTGGTGGTTTTTCGGCACATGGCTTTTGTCAATGGTTTTCTAATTTTGGTTAAGGAATTAGGGTTATTGACTAATCTGGGTAAATGAATTAGGAGTTTGGATGCCACAGGATCCTATATGTATATTGTATTGTAAACAATGAATATGATCAATAAAAGATTAGAGGTGCGGCTCTAAACAGGTTGTTGGTTTTCCAACTTGGGTTTCCAGGGTAAAAATCTTTGTGTTGTGT
>JZKD02S0070831.1:0-14227 GCA_000966675.3 Picea glauca
AAGTGTCTGTTCAGTATATTATTATTATTTCTAGCCGACTTCTTCTCTTGGAGGCTAATAACCTAACATAAATTATCTTTTTGAGCCGACAAGGCTTCTAGGGTTATTATCCAACTCATTAGGGTTTCTCTTGCTTTCTGGAGTCTTCTATTCTCGTCAGGTTCACACGTGGAGGTAAATACCTCCCGTAGCTACCATAATATTAACACTTCTTCCATCGACCTTTTCATTGTGTGTTGCAAATCCTAACGCATATGAGCTTCCTCCAACGATCTGTGTGTCACACATTGTAGCTCTCCCCAAGGGTGAGCCTCTTCCAGCAACCTTTGTGTCTTTTTTTTTACCTCTTCGTGGATCCAGGCCTCCTCAAGTGACCTCTATGTTTATCGCTACACTTATTCATGGATCCATGCCTCCTCAAGTGATATTTGTGTCATGCACCACATCACTTCACAATTTATTTCTTCTTCCATGGCTCTTTGTATGTCGCATAGAAACTACTTTTGTTGAGCAACATCAAACTTAGGAGGGGATCGCGCTACCTACAAAAATATGCACAAAGAATACAAGGTTTGGTACAAAACCTTGATACATGACCAATATCTCCACAATTGAAACAAGTGGGAGTTTTGCCTCCCCCTCCTCCATATCCTCATCCATGACCACACACATATCCACCTCTGGGACCTCCTTGGTATCTGCCTCTATCAACACCACCAAAATCACCACCCTTTTGTTCTTCTTGTACCTGTAATGCATCGCGAATATTTTCTTGCCTAAACTGGAGTGACCAACAATTGTTTCCATCATGTCCCATGGACTTGCATAATTCACAAAAAATAATATTATGAGTCTTCTTATACTTCTCCAAAGTTGGAGGAGGGTGGTACATGGCCCCACTGTCTGCAAATATCACACCATTTTGTCTAAGTACCAGTTGGGAATGGACTCGGTGCTCCCATTTCCACATATATTCCAATTATAGGGAAAATTTCCCTACAATGCCCCTAAAATTGACATGTGGTACACCATATGTGCTTGCGCACAACATTTGTCTTCACTGTATCTTGCAACTGCATTGGCAAATTGGCCAATTATGACTGCACCTGTGCCAATATTGTCGATGTATCTACCCCTCCAAGCGCATCACAATCTCCATGGTCTTTTCTTAAGTCATCACCTTCTACTAGGTAAGCGGGACTCAGATATGATGGAGTAAATCTACAATGAACAATTCTCTTTGTTGTACGTCTTGGATCTGGAACGTCATCCTATCCAACAAAATCTTGAACAGTTGGTCATAGTCCCACATGGTTTCTCCTTGTTTCTTCTTAATATCCTTGATTTGTGTAATACAATAAGACTTTGACTTAGGTTTATGGAACTCCTTAAGCATATCTTGCTTGATCTCTATCAAGGACCCCGCTTGTCCCATCGGTGTAGTGGCCTTGTACTTCATGTACCATGTTAAGGCTCTATCCCTAAACATAGTCTCCAGCTATGTAATATTTGTTGCTTCTTTTGTGATATTCTTCACATACCATACTTCTTCACATGTGAACCAATTTTTTTCCACATCATCCTTACCCATTCCATAGAACATGGGTAACCTCATGGTACTATCCTTATTTTCCATCTTCAATCTTGAACTAACTCCTCCTATTTGAATTTTGGGTGTCAGGATTCTCAACATTGATAATCTCCTTAGTGAAGTAGCATTGATTTTGCCTTCTTCTTCACTTGAATCTTCTCTTCTATCTCCTTCTACTCTTTCCTATACTCTTTCTCCTATTTCATTCGCCTCATTATCTGTTGTTTTTTTTCTTGACTACAAATGCTCCAGGGGGGTGGTTCAAAAGGAGGGTAAGTCCATCTTCTTCTAACATTTCTTGTGAGGTGACCCAAAGAGTTTCTTACCTACATACATGCAATACCATATACTATCACAAATTATTCTCCCACACCACTAGGGGAGCCTCCATCTTCCTCTCCTTCTCTTGTGCCTCTACTATGTGCCTCAACTTCCTCTGAGGTTGTGGCACTCTAAAACAACCAAGGAGTTCAGAATTCATCTTCGGGCCCATATTTCTACTACCACTACTATTACTACTACTACTGATATCCCCACTAGACACCCTACTCTCAATGTCCTGCCTCCTCGAAGCCTATTCTCATCTATGCTCCTCTCTGACATAACACACACTTATGCACTTCCTCATAGTGCAGTCTCCTTTCTCTTCATATTGGGACCAATTCCTCATTGTAATCCCCTGGATACCTTCCTTCCACTCATCTATTCCACTTTACTTCTCAACTCAACTCTTCTTGAATATCTCTCGTCTCTCTCTCTCTCTCTCTCCTCTGCTGCTCTAGGTTCATCCTATACCTCACCTCATCTCAATAACTTACAGATCCTCCTCAACGGATCCATCTCCTTCCCCATTTTCCCCTATCTTTTCACTCCCCATCTCTAGGGTATTTTACTCATCCATCCTGTCAAGCTCCATGCAAATCAACCCCTTCTTCATGAACAACATCTTGATCCAGAGTGGTAATTCTTTTAGCAGTCTTTTTCTAGGACCTTATGTGAACTTTATTTCATCCTCGTTGAAATAATTAATGTACTCAACAACAAATTCAATTATATATCCGTCATTTACTCGAGAAAACCATAAGTCAATGGCCCAAGCCCACTTTTTTTTCCAGTGTCTTCAGCCTGTCAATTGTGGCTTGATCCCAAACTATCGTATTTAGTGGCCTCAAAGCAGTATTAGTAGCAATTTTCCTTTTCATCCATTCATACAATAAATAAGGAAATTAAACAAAGAAAATATAATGCATATTAGTGTATAGATACTTATATTTCCATCACTTCACATTGACTCTCGGACCTTGAGTTTATCGTTGGGTAAAATAATTTTCCTTTGCAGTTAGCCAATATTGAATTTACTTCCGAGATGGATACCACCTCAATATTTTCCTTCATCATTCAGTAAAATACTTTCAGGTCCTGGCAATTAAACCATTTTTTGGTTCATTTCATTCTTGCGCATGTCATTTTTAACGTTGGGGGGTTAAGACCTAGGGTTCATCCAGAGTTGACCAAAAACAACCCCAAAGCATAGGCATATCAATCCTCATCCAAGGCTAAAGAAGGTATCACTCGAGACTCTATGAGGATCACAGAGACCATTTGGTCTTGTGTCGAGGATGAAGGGATAGACACACAGATCCATCTAGGTTGGCATTCCTACATTCCATAGCTAACAACTTACTATTATTAATTTCCTTAAACAATACACACACATCCAAATACCACAAAAGAAACACATGATAGATCAAAATAGTTGCAGCTTTATTATCATTCTCATTCCATCATGCACAAACATACATTAAGAAAATCATATTTAACAGAAAAAGAGTCTCATATCCAGTTATATAATTCCCCATATTTACAATACATCATTCCATGTGCATCCTTTCGTACATTTCACCTATGACAGACTCAGAATTACAATTAGGAGCATTACAATACTATTGAGGCCCATAGAGATCTCTCCATCTATGAACAACAAGAAATAACCCAGTGAATCAACCCAACAAGTAACTCTATGAAACAACAACCTTTTATTTTTCATCCTTGCTTCCTTTTATACCCTTCTCGTCTTTGGAGCTTTGTCTCTATCACTTCTGCTCCACTCTCTCTAACAACTAAYAATATCATAGGCTTMTGCTACCTACCTAATTTTCATGTATCCTTTCTGGAATTGGGGCAATCTTAACTACCCCGCTAGCTCATATTTTKCCTGCTTCACATTCCTTTGTGTTGCTGGAAGTAATCATTTGGGAATATTTCCCGACATTTCCTTTCTTGATTATTGCGTGCGTCTTCTTTATTTTTGGTGTTCATCCAAAACTCAKATTGGTGTGCACTGACAGGACTRGACTTTAGTGTGCATTAATAAAACTTGTCAAAAATTCGTCCGACATGTGCTTCTTATCAATCCCCATGCATAGGCTTGGGTGCATGCAAAAATGGAATGGGTGCGCACAACTTTGTTTATGTGCGCGCTCGATATAAACCCAAAACTTTGGGTGTTGTAATGTTCCCAAACATATTTTCTTGGAACACGTTGAGTTTTATGGTTTCTGGTTGTGGTATTTTGTCAAACACTTTGCATATTTTAGTCTTCTTTGACTTTCGTAGGTTTTATGGTGATGGTTCCTTGTGTATTTGTAGCCAGTAAATGATAAAGATTAAAAAAAAGGAATATACTCGATAATATGCAAGACAAATAGCACAAGAAGTAGCCACAAATACCTGAGATCTGATTTTATTTAGATATATAGCTAACCTCATACAAAATGGAGAATATATGGAATACATATAAGAGAATAGAATGTATTGATGATAATGCCTCCAAGATACAATAGAGAGATGAATATATAGGCTTCCAAAAGCCTCCTCAAGCTGGATACAAAAGATATTCAAGCTCCAATATTTTCCCTTGTTATAGATGATTGTTTTCCCTAGCAAAATGTGCCCTCACTCACTGTAGCAAGCTAATATTTCAACCTCCTTGAATATGGCCTCCAAAATCTATGAAATTACTTCCAAACTGTAGATCAGGGTTGAATATAGCATATGGAGAAAGTACGGGTTCAATCTCTCAAATATAACCCTCCAACTGAAGATACCCCCAATGAGTGATGCACACCTCTTCAGAAATACATGCCATGGTCATAATAAATTAATAAGAAAGATAAATCCACCAAATATGAGTGATAAATGGTGCCATTGGCCTAGCAAACACTTCAGGGAAGAGATTTGATTTGGATCTCACTTCTCCTCCTCCAAACAATGTGCCCTTCTTGTAGAATTCCTCCTGAAATTTGCCCTGATTCTTCTTCCTTGTAGGAATGCAACCTATAGTTGAATAGTAACTGATGTAGAATGGTGAGGGAGGTATCTTTCACCTCCTTGTCCAAGATTGGATCAGGAAAGGTGGAATCTTTCACCACCAAGTTGATCTCTAGGGTTTTTTCAATGAAAACCCTCAAAATCCCCAAGTATCATGGGCTCTCTAGCAAGAAGCCACACATCAAAATGGTAAGAAACATAATGGGAGAATAGAGGCCCCTCTCTCTCTTTTATCCCCCATTTTCACCTTTTCCCTCCAAGTGACTTTTATTTTAATTTTAGTATTCTTTAATTAAATCACTTTATTAATTAATTGGCCCTTTGCCTCTAAAAAGTGATTTATTCATCCTTATGGCTTCTCCAGCCACTGAAAGTCACTTATCATCATCTAATCCCGTAGTTCTCTTCCCCCAGATTTCGATGAGCTATTACACTAAAAGGTTTCTCCAAGTATTATGCCCAAAATGACCTTCTTAGTGAAATTAATTAAAATATGACCCATAATAACTCAAAATTACGAAAATCGTCGAAACACAACGAAACCAAAGCCAAGTTGTGTGGAATGGATCCTGATGATGAAATATGATGAATGATCTAATTCGGGCCCAACAAAACCCCTCAATATCTCCTAAAATCGTTGTCACCCCCATCTGGATACTATGGTAAGCATAACACTCTGTAACATAATAATGTCCAAAAATGGGGACATTGGAGTCCTCCCTACTAGAATATTATTTTTCCTCAAGAAATAACCGAATTAATCTATATGTGATACCAGGATCCCATATCCACCTGTGTGGCCTATAGTAAGCTCTCCTCAAGAGATGGCCCCTCCAATTTCTCACCACACATGATACCCAAATTCCCTTGACAAGTAGAATGATCATGTGCACCCAATCCTCGGTCAACTCCCCAAGCAACCACTCTACTTGGATCTCTACCCCATCAAAATATGGACTACCAAGAACTCCAATCCCTAGATCCCATATCAAGATGTGAATTGCGTGCCCTATGAAGTATAGTCATGTAAGACATCAACATCATGAATCTCTTGAAGATCCCCAACTAGCGAAACAAGTAGATACAATATCCATCCATCAAGGAGTATCTCACATAAACCCATCTCCCAACTATCATCTATGGTAGAAGCCAAATTCCCTGCTAACCAAGAAGATGATATGTTGATATATTTGATATATTTGATAGTCAACCAAGGATATCCATTTTGCCACAAAACATACTCATCTCTACTTGCTCTCAAATTTCCCCAATAATGGAAAGAATCAATCATGCAAGTCTTTGAAACCCTCATGCACTCTAGAAGAGCACTAAATCCTGCATCACATAGCTAGGTCTCATACCAAGTATCTCGATGCCCAAAAAAATTTAAACCTATGTCCAAAGTATGTTGATAGTCATGTTTTTCTGACCATAATAATTAAACTCGACCTCCCTATCAATCCACATTGTTGTATGCAGATTCCCATGCTCCAAACATGCCTCCACATGTCTCATGACATCATCATCGATATCCCCCAAGGAGAATCTATCTTTGTCCTGTTGACGAGTCTTGAAATGGCCAAGTTTTCCAACCATAGATACATCATGTACGGTCCTCAAGATCCCTTACGCTACCTATTGTGATCATACCTCCCGCCAACTGATCTCATAGATCACTTCAGAAGCACTTGTCCATCTCTACTCCCAGTCCTCATCCTACTGAGACTCTAAACCTGTATCCATCTCTGTAACATACTCTATCCCATAGTTGAGGAGGCTCTCCATCATGCCCCAAGCCTCATATGATTGTCTCAAATTAACCACCCATATCCTACTGTATATAATCCAGACACTCCCGTCAGGTGATCTTTGCCTACCAACTCTCCATGTTCCCTACCATTGTTTATCTCCCCGTATGTTGTTTTCTATGATGAAAGTATCGGGGAAGGATAACATAAATAACCACAACTATATGTAGGATTGGAAAGCATCATAGACTTTGGTCAATCCCAAGGACTTGACAAAAATCTCATCCACTAGCACCCATAGTGAATAATCTCTTGTACTCATCACTAAACTCCAAACATCAGGTACAATAGCCTGTAACTCCACAGACTGTTGGTCAATCACTCTCCCTCCATGATCACTCATATAGTTTCTAGTACTGGGAAGGTTATCTCCCATAACTATGTACTACAACAAGGAAGAGGAATCTCCATGCTCCACTAAGTGTGTCTCCTCCCTGCAATCCAATGCATCCTGCTGAATCTCGTTGTACACCTCTGTATTCTCTTGTGAACTATATCTCATCATCATATGCCTCTTTATACTCATGCAAGACTTTGTATCATCCTGCATTATCATGTATCCAAGGTGTTTTGTTGGGTCAACCTCTATATGGATGTGTCCTCAAAAAACTAATGGAAGTGTCCTCATACCTGCCCCTGGCTCTAGAATCCCCAGGTGTATGTGTAAGACCAATTGTCACAGAACCCCTCAAGAATGGTGGTCCCTGTGACACATATACATCCTCCAATGTCTCCTAGTCACATCTATCCATATCCATTAGTGATCCTGGGTGTCCCTCACGTACCTCCATCAACAGTTTCTCATCTACCAACCCACCAACATCCTCTAGCGAAGTAGTTGAAGTAAACATATGGATCTCTATTGAGATAGATGTAGTGGATCCAAAACTAGTCTCATCAGGGAGCTCCTCTAATATGGACCATGATCCTTGAAGGGTTGTCTATGTGCCTTCCAATAATCCTCGTGTTCTCTCCAACTCATGAGTGAGTCAATCCACCTCAATATTCTTCTCCTTCAGTTCACTGTGATACATCTTGCCAACCTCCAATAGGTAATCTCTATCCATCAACAACTACGAGTAGTCGGACCTCATCACAGTGACTCTCTCCCTAAGTGTATGGAATTGATCAATGGAAAGCCCCCAATCTGAACTATCATGTGCCATCGAGTCCCTCCAACAATCACCTGCCACCAATGTGTTTGTATCATCAATGCATATAGTGGATGCCATGATCATGTCCTCACCAACTCTCAATTATCCTATCAAGTGTCATGACTCCTGATCACAATCCTACCGAGGTGCTACCTCATGCCTCTCACTGCTAGTGTCAATAAGGGAATCCCCAACAACACACTACTCAAAATATAAATCACGAAACTGCCCATTGTCCACTATGCTATTGAGTCCTCTTGTATGCCATTCCACACCATCACCAACTACTATCCCCATATTAATCACAATGTATCTTGTATGATTAGTTGTATCCTCCTTTTCGCTCACTCTACTAATTTCATATGCACCTGTATCCCATATAGATGTGTCCAGACATGAGACATGGTCATCCCGACCAATAACGAGTGCATCCTCATCACTATAGATCGGTCCTGGAAGTGAGTATCCCATCAAACTGTCAGTCTTTGCAACCTGATATAACAATAGACTCCCCAAAAGAGGTGACTCTCTCTCCTCATACTGATATATATGTATATAGTCAACTAGATCCAATCCATGCCTCTCCTCCTGGGCCTGTAGATCCATATGTCTCTTGTGTTGAAATGCTACACAAGGCTCCTCTACCACCTCCAGAATGCTAATGATATCCTCCCGTGTCATGTCTATCATAAATTTCCAGGAAGGTAAGGATTGTGTCATTCTCACCTCTAAGGGAGGAACAATATCCCCCATGCATGACCTCATACCAGGTGCTAACATGTATGAATCCCCACAAGTTTCACCACTATGTTGAAGTGTTGAGTCCTCAACACTTTTTGATAGGGAAGCTAAGGAACATGTGTTATCATCGTATCCATTCAACTGTCCATCACATGCGTAGGAGTCAATAGCCTCATTAGACTTTTCTAAATAGGCATCTATGGTTGCATCCACATGCATATCCTCATCCTCAATGTCGTGGTGCACCTCAACAATGTGCACCTTCCCTTTACCCCTACATATGTGATCTGGATCCCAAGGCACTTTGCAATTGTAGCACAGTTCCCTGCACCTAATGGGTGTAGACTCAATATGTGCTTCCATCCATATACTAGTTGGTAGTAATGTATCTACCTCCTTCACTGCTTTGGCTCTGTTTTCCTCTGTTATGCTGCTCCAATAATGGATTTCTTCCATCTTTTTGGACCAATGTCTAACCTCATATTTTCTCCACTTAGGATTTTTGATGGATACAAATTGTTGGAATGTTACTTGATCCATGAATGTCTCACTAAGGGCGTAATATTCTGCATTACAATATATGATCTCTTCTGTAAAATCCAAAAAATCCATCTCTCCTCGAGATCATCAATATATATCATTGGTTGGCGAAGGAAATCCGCTCTGATTATACCACTGTAATGTTCCCACACAGATTTTCTTGGAACATGTTGAGTTTTATGGTTTTTGGTTGTGGAATTTTGTCAAACACTTTGCAGATTTTAGTCTTATTTGAGTTTCGTAGGGTTTATGGTGATGGTTCTTTGTGTGTTTGCATCTAGTAAATGATAAATATATAGCAGTAGAATATACTCAATAATATGCAAGACAAATAGCACAAGAAATAGCCACAAATACCTCAGATCTGATTTTATTTAGATATATAGTTTACTTCATATAAAATGGAGAAGAAATGGAATAGATATAAGAGAATAGAGTGTATGGTTGATAATGCCTCCAAGACACAATAGCGATATGAAGATATAGGTTTCCAAAAGCCTCCTCAAGCTGGATACAAAAGATCTTCAAGCTCCAAGTCTCTCCCTTATTGTAGATGATTGTTTTCCCTAGAAAAATGTGCCCTCATTGGCTGTAGCAAGCTAATATTTCGGCCTCCTTGAAGATGTCCTCCAAACTCTATGAAAGTGATGCCAAACTATAGATCAGGGATGAATATAGAATATGGAGAAAGTACAGGGACCATCTCTCAAATATAACCCTCCAACTGAAGATAGCCCCAATAAGTGATGCGCCCCTCTTCAGAAATCCATGACATGGTCATAATAAATAATAAGCAAGAGAAATCCACCAAAGATGAGTGAGAAATGGCACCCTTGGCCTAGCAAAAAATTCAGGGAAGATATTCGATTCGGATCTCACTTCTCCTCCTCCAAACGAATTGAACTCCTCCAAACAATGTGTCCTTCCTGTAGAATTCCTCCTAAAATCTTCTCTGACTCTTCTTCCTTGTAGGAATGCAACCTATTGTTGAATATTAATTGATGTAGAATAGTGAGGGAGGAATATTTCACCTCCTTGGCCAAGCTTGGATCAGGAAAGGTGGAATCTTTCACCACCGAGCTAATCTCTAGGGTTTGTTCAGTCAAAACCCTCAAAACCCCCAAGTATCATGGGCTCTCTAGCAAGAAGCCAAACATCAAAATGATAAGCAACATAATGGGAGAATAGACGCCCCTATCTCTCTTTTATCCCCCATGTTCACCTTTTACCTCCAAGTGACTTTTACTTTCTTTTTATTATTCTTTAATTAAATCACTTTATTAATTAATTGGCCGTTTTGCCTCTAAAAAGTGATTTATTTGTCCTTATGGATTCTTCAGCCATTGAAAGTCACTTCTCATCATATAATCTTGTAGTGATCTTCCCTCTAATTCCAATGATCTATTACACTAAGAGGTTTCTCCAAGTATTATGCCCAAAATGACCTTCTTAGTGAAATTAATTTAAATATGACCCATAATAACTCAAAATTACGGAAATCATCAGAATGAAATGGAACCAAAGCCAATCTTTGTGGAATGGATCTTGATGATGAAATATGATGAAATACACAAGTCGGTCCCAATAAAACCCCTCAATATCTCTTGATCTTGTTGTCACCCCCATCTGGCTACTCTAGTAAGCATAACACTTTGTAACATAATAATGTCCAAAAAATGGGGACATTACAGGTGTGTTCAATAGGTACCCAAGTAAACTCCTCCAAGAACCAACTCCACAAAGGAAAAATTAACCCTCCAATAATGGACAATATGCCCCACTTGCAAGAATGATCCATTGAAATACGCCTTGTCTCCTTCTACCACATAGGAATGGTGCATGTAGCTGAAAAGAACTGAACTAGAATGGTGAGGGAGGAATATTTCACCTCCTTGGCCAAGCTTGGATCAGAAAAAGTGTAATATTTCACCACCGAGCTGATCTATAGGGTTTGTTCAGTCAAAACCCTCAAAACCCCCAAGTATCATGGGCTCTCTAGCAAGAAGCCATACATCAAAATGATAAGCAACATAATAGGAGAATAGACGCCCCTATCTCTCTTTTATCCCCCATGTTCACATTTTCCCTCCAAGTGACTTTTACTTTACTTTTATTATTCTTTAATTAAATCACTTTATTAATTAATTGTTCAGTTTCCTATAAAAAGTGATTTATTCGTCCTTATGGATTCTCTGACCACTGAAAGTCACTTCTCATCATCTAATCTTGTAGTGATCTTCCCCCTAACTCCGATGAGTTATTACACTAAGATTTTTCTCCAAGTATTATGCCCAAAATGACCTTCTTAGTGAAATTAATTAAAATATGACCCGTAATAACTCAAAATTACGGAAATTGTCAGAATGCAACGGAACCAAATCCAAGTTGTGTGGAATGGATCTTGATGATGAAATATGATGAACGATGCAAGTCGGCCCCAATAAAACCCCTCAATATCTCCTGAACTCGTTTTCACCCCCATATGACTACTCTGGTAAGCATAACACTCTGTAACATAATAATGTCCAAAAATGGTGACATTACAGGTGCCAACAGTGGTGTAGGAATTAATGATTATATAGGATTCATAGGCTAACAAAGAGGAACGCATTTCATATACAAGGGATTCCATGGTGAAGTCCTACACATAAGTAAACTAGTACTAAAGTGTAAATAAGCTTATGAAAATAAAACCAATGTGTATAAATTTGAATTAAAGAAGGTACCCACTTTAATGCTCTGAAGAAAAAAAGGCTTCTGGATGAGCTATCAAAGCAAGAAAATATGATAATACCCTTTTGAAAGGCTTGGAAAAATTCTTCCAATGATGTAGATCACACACCAATCAAAGTTTGTATGAGCCCGTACGAGGCGAATGGAAAATGAGGGTTTTTCCATAAAAGGGGATTAAATCCCCGAATTCAAATTTATTTGTGCATATTGATTTTACAGGAGGAGACCCTAAATATTTTATGAATATTAGAAATTTAGTTATCAAGTTTTATGTAGGTGTTTTGATCCTCATTTTCATTTCTATCATATCACATTTTTAGGATAGGTCGCAATTGGTTATGGGGAGACCCTAGGAAATGTTTTAGGGAGAACAAAAAAACAGGGCTAGTTTACATGCTAGGAGCACAAAACCCCCATTTTTTGCATTGGTTCAACACAAAAAATTGGGATGTTTTCCACACTATTATGGTACAACATTTTAGGCCCAAAATTGCTAGGAAAAGGAAATTTTAAGGGGAAAAAGGGGTATGTAAATTAGATAATATATACTAGGGAAAAATTATTGACAAAATGTGGTTCTATGTAGGCATGGATAGGTTCAAATTACTGCATAGGGAAATTTAAATCGAAGAGATCCATTATGAAATTAGCGAGAACTAGGTGGTTCAAGGAGATTTCACTTTACATGGGTTGCTCAAGTAAATTAAGAACCTACTTATGAGGGAATGTGAGGGGATCCTCTCCCATATTTATATTTCTTGATAGGGATACCAACGATGGTATCCTTTGGTGACACTCAACCATTACCTAAGTGTGGGAGCCAGTTAGAACATTTGGTATAGAACCATGGAAGGATAATGATAGGGTCAAGGATGGTGCCATATATATTGTAGATATTAAGTGCCTAGAGACATGGGCCATTGTTGTGGGAATCATGGGTACCCATGCTCCCCATAGGATATCTGACAGATTGTTGATTCTCATAGAGAGAATCCTTATTGGGACCTTCTATGGATGGGAAAATATGTTATTGACAGTGCTTAAGTGTCAAATCACCTCTTGTTGAAGGGCTTCAGGTGGGGATTGTGCTTTTGGGACAGTACTACATTCATTTTTCTTCAAGAAGATACCCACATTTCAACCACATGTCCATATCCAAGTTGGAGGTCCTTAAGAGCAAAGGATGTGATGACAAGGTTAGATTTTGAGATAGGGAAGAGGTAGGGGCCTAAGGATTGTGTTTCACATAGATTTTTTTGCACATTAGGATCAACTCCCGGTTCATATCAAGGAAAATGAACTATCAGGGGGACCTAGAGTTACCTCAACCACCTGGATAAGCATGGGGACCTAACAGTATGTATGATGTGATTTTATTTGAGTACATAGAGTAGAATATTTCAATATATATTATTTATCATCAACTATATTTGTATTCAAATGTAGTTCTGGTGAGGTCGGAAAGGAATTCCCAAAACAATGTGTGTGTGGAGATAGAAAAGCTTGGGCCACTAGGTCCAAAGCAAAGGGTTGATCCTAACACTCTTAGGTATCAAGTGATGGAAGAAATTAGAAAGAGGTTATACCAATAACTAAGAGGGGCCTATGAGCATGAGTAGCATGAGATAGATGTTGATTATGCAAGAGATTGTATAGGGGAACCACTCGATTGAAACCCAATTATGAGGAGAGAAGAAATGGATGACCAGATTATCAAATATATTTCCAGTGGATATTGTTCCATTATCTTGTGAAGCTCCATTCAATGGGGATGGATAAAACAATTGTTTTCATGGTCCTTATTCTCCCTAATTTTGTATGTATGTAGCATTCTATGGGTGTGCCATGGATATTTAGAATAGTGGACTCCATGCAAAACTATGTTTGAATTTACAAACACACACATGCATTATGAATGTCGTTTTTTACATGAAAATGTGGATCACCAACCTGTATGATTTTATTTACAAATGATTATGCATGTTCGATTAGGTGTGAATGAAAAATGTTAGCTTATTATGTATGCATGTGTTAAGTGTCAGTATAGAATGTCATTTGCAATAGTATCTATGAAAATGTTTTATCTTATAGGAACATGGATAAATGAAATTGATTCAAATGATTGCATTGAAATTTTAACTCATAAATACTTTCTAAAGTGAAAATGGTTATTGTTGGTTAATTTATGGGTATAAATTCCAAACATTGAATTATCAATCAAGGTGTTCGTAAAATTTTGAGATGTTGGGAAAGTATATGCATAAATAGGCCACTAAAATATCCCTATTAAATTCATTTTACCAATAGGACACCTCCAAGGATCAAGACTA
>JZKD02S0070853.1:3461-14557 GCA_000966675.3 Picea glauca
TTTTAATTTGATTACTATACATCCTTTACTTGTTAGATGGGTATTTAATTAACGTGTTATGGAGAGTTATTTCATTTGTATTTTGGAATTATTAGTTATTAAATTGGAGATATTAAAATGTGAATCGCTAAGTGTGTAGAAAATTTCATATTAAGATAAATTTAAAGCTGATATATAGTGTTTATTTTTATATAATATTCAATGAATTGGTAGTATTTTTTTAATATTGTGTCTTTATAAATAATGTTGTTTCATTATTTTTAATTGTTTTTTTAATATTATTATTAGTTAATTTTTATTAATTATTATAAAAATTATTTAGATATATATTTAATTTTAATCTCCAAAATATTTAATATAAAAAATGATATTTCATTTTAACTTGAATATTTAATCACAATTTTTATTATACAAATTTGTGTTTTGTTTTTTTAATATTATTATTAGTTAATTTTTATTAATTATTATAAAAATTATTTAGATATATATTTAATTTTAATCTCCAAAATATTTAATATAAGAAATGATATTTCATTTTAACTTGAATATTTAATCACAATTTTTATTATACAAATTTGTGTTTTCATATATGTCCAAGAGTCTTGTTCTTTGAATCAACCTAGTACATGAATTTTTTGAGAACTTAATAAGATTTTTTCATAATATTTGGAGTTATGTGTAAATTTTATTCTAGTGTAATTGAATTCTAAATGTAATATAATATATTGTTATTATTTTATTAGTTTACTTTTTCAAAAATGTGTTTTTGGTTGTCATTTTTTGTCAATTTATCTTTTGACTAAGTTGTATGTTATCTTTTGATAAATTATGGTACTATAAATAATTGGAGGGTAAGAGAAAAATAAGATAATATAAGGATGTGATTAATCTTAATCTAGAAGATCAAAAATACATTTCTCTTAAAATGTCCTATATACACTCAGATTGAATTTTAATTTCAAAATATTTGTTACAATATCGATCTTCCTAGTATTTTAACTCATGAAAACTACAGTGATTTATGAATACTTCTCTTAAAACTTTAAGTGCATAGAAATAAAATTCTAAAGTGAACCAAGTAATACCTTACCTTTACTTAAATCCAATAAACCAATATTAATTTTAATAATAATAATAATAATAATCATAATCATAAAATCTCCTAAACTCTCTTTCATCTTGATAAATTAAATAAACCTATTACAATTTCAAATGATTTTTACCACATTCTATCATTTCCTCATGAAATCTTAAAAAAATGTGGAATACTTTGATATTCCCCAAAGAAGACAAATAGAGGAATAACTTATATTGTTCCCATAGCTAAGGCAAACAATGGAACTGATATGAAAACCATAATATTCATTTCTCGTAGCCATGTACATTTCTTATCAGCTAAAAAAACATTGCATTTCTATGGCTATTTGGTGATTTCTTGGCCTTTTCGGCTCATTAGGGATCATGGTGGTCATTCGTGCTTTGGTAGCTTCATGGCTCTTCATGCTTCGAATAAAACCTTAAAAATTGATTTTTGAACCATTATAATCATCACCATGCTTCGTAAGTGATATCGAGATCAAAACAAATCAACCTCGAAGTAGTCTCAACAAACCATTAAAATTTAATTAAATCGAGTGTCAACAATACCCCTTGGTTTTTTTACTTTATAAACCGATATCTCCTATGTTTGGCCTTGGATTGTTGAACCTCTTGTTATTGAGTGTATTGGACACCAAGACCTTTCCAACAAGTGGTTGGAATCCCTATTCAGATTTCATCTCGTCAACTTTCATAAACCAATAATTCAAAATTACCTTCTTGCAAGAAATTTTTTAATGTGTTTTCATACATGTGTGCCTCATAATTGAATTCTATTAATTAAATTGAATTTGTATGCCTCAAAAATGTCAAAGCGACTTATTTTGACATTAGAAAATTCCACTTAGACATATCACCAAAACTATGGTGAAAGTCCTTAAGGCCTAAAGTATAGATTTTGTTCAAAATGATGCTTTGTTGGAACCAAATTTTCTCTGGTCATATTTCATCCCTATAATATAATATGGACAAGACCTTCATCTAGGTGCTTGATTTGATGATATCCTTACACATGGGACAAATTTTAAATCATGAAGAAGCCCAGGTACCAAATGCACTTATGAGGAAAACAAGGCAAAACTCGTTGTTTTAATCTAAAACATCTCCACGAGACTTCTAATGATTAGGAACGAATATGATATGATTAGTAGAGGTTATAAACCAAACTCGCACATGCAACTTTGATCATTTCCTTGATTTCATCCCTTTGCGTGCCATTCTCATCACACTTGTCTTTGCATTTTTTACACTGATATGATGAATCATGTAATGCAATTGTGTAGAACGCTTAGTCATGATGTTTATTTATTAGACAAAGCTTGATGTTACTACCATATGCTTTAATTCCCTATCCATTATAGCCTCATGCCATTCTCATGCACATTTTGCACTTAGTTCTTTCCCGCTCGTTAACCAAATACATGGCTCTTTATGTAATTTCAAATCATTTGATGAGTGTCAATGATTTTATATTGTCTCTCATTGTCACATATGGAAACAAGATATGACCACCTATACATGCATACATGAGATTGTGTTAAACATTAAAATCACATAAATCATCAATCAATCAAATGCATGCATAAGCTAGGAAAATCTCATGCAAGTAAGATGCAATCAAAATCATAATTATGTGTATGACAAGCACATGAAGTTGTCATCAATGCACAAGTAAAATCTCATTAATGGCAGTTGACAAAGATCAAGTCATGGTGCAAAGCACAAATCTGTGTTTAGTCACGAGGCAAAGCAATTCGTGAGTGTTTAGTCACAAGGAAAAGAAATTGGCGAGTGTCCTGGATTCTTATGCAACTCAAAATACATCATCAAATATAAATTAAGTTGGAAAAAATAATGTTTGAATACGTATCTTAATGTAAAAAGTTTTAAAAAAGAGGGATCCCCGAGTCTTCCGACTTGGAGCTAATGAGATGTCAACAAAGTCTCCAGAAAGAACTTAAAGGCATAATTGTTAACATTCTATCTACTAAATTGTGTAATAAATTATATCCATTCAAACTCATAAGACATATAGAGATATACATTAAAAATGCATTTCAAATTGTTCCTTAGACATTGATCTTGTTGAATCTTTAGGAACCTTCACCATCTTTCGATGGATGATACGAAGTGGAATATATGATTGAGTTGTAACAACATATATATACACTCATTAAGGAACATGAAATAGTGTTGGACTAGCTTGTGGATTCCTATATATACACTCATTAAGGAACATTAAATAGTGTTGGAGGATCCATTAGTTATATGTCTTATGTTTGTTAAGACTCGGGTTAGTTTCCAAGCGAAAAAGTATCATCAAATGTATGATAAATTTAAAGTTATAGGTAAACAAGTCAAGTGTACTCCAACACTAAAGCAACACCATTTCTCAATTTTTCATAAGAAAATACTTATTAAAAAAATTCACAACATATAAATTCATAAAATTATAAAAATTATCTTTATTTTTAGAAATTACCACAACTTTTTCATATATATCTTTTTTTATGAAAAAAATTGCCCAATTATATTAAATATATAAAAATAATCTTCTCGAATCTCTTTAAAAAGGAGATTCTTTTTACAACATCTTTTCCAAAAAGATTCCAAAATGTAAAAAAGTTCCAATACATAGTACAGTTCTCGCCAACTGTAATTCAAACTGGAATATGAAATTACATATAGTTGATTTACTATGCATCAATACCGAACATTCCATCAAAAGCAATACTTAATAACTAAAAAAAACAAAAAAAGACAGAATCAGAACTCTCCAAAGTTCTAGTGGACCCTGATTTTCTTTCTAGGCCCCTCCGCTCCACTGATCCATTGATGATAGTAAATATAGCCTTCACTAACTTCTAGTGCCAACTTGGATTGTTTATCAGCTTCCACATTGTAATCCCTGAAAATATGTTGATATTTTATAGACCTGAAAGAGCTTGTTAATTCTTTTTTCCTAATTTTCCACCCTTCCAAAGTTGCAACCTTGAGTCTGCCTTTGTTCAATAGCCAATCTATAACAACTTTTGAATCTCCCATCAACTAGATACTAGAAATAGTTATCTTTGTTGCAATCATGAAGGTTGCCCACGCGCTGAGAAGCTCAACTTTGGTGTTTGTTCCATTACCACAATTAAAAGTCCACTTATGATCCCACCTGCTCCACACTTGCTACCTTCCTTCTGAGCTGCCCCATCAAACCAGGCTAATGCATCAGCACTGTTGTGTGAAATCAAAAGATCCCGAGGAATCTTAACTTTTTTATCTGTGGATTTAAAACTAAGAAGAGCCTTCGTCATGTAGATCACAGTCAAAACAGAAGGGAAGGAATCTTCAAAGAGTGTTTTATTTATTTCATGCCAAATATTCCAACAGACATAAGATGGAAATTGGGGGGATGTCGAAGTGTCCTCAATCCAAGATTTTATGATTTCCACCAGATTAGTTCCAAACCAGCCACACTTAAGGTTAAACTCAAGTACCAATGTATCCCAAACCTGTCTAGCAAATGTGTAGGAAATAAAAAGATGGGTAATATATTTTGAATCCATCCTACAAAGAGGACATCTCCCAGGACCTTCCCAGGCCCTTCCCAGCCCCTTCTTTGTAAAGATTCCCAGGTAAGAATTTTTCCTTTCATTGCTAGCCACAAGAACAGTTTTATCTTTAAAGGCACCTTCCAATTCCAGCTAGATTTTTGTCAGGCTTCCACCTTGTTTAGATTTTTTTATTCAAAGATAGTCAAATAAAAATTCTTAACTGTAGGAACGCCCAATGCATCCCCTCCTACCCACCTTAAACTATCTTCTTTTTTTGTGATGATAGCGCCCAAATCAATGAGGGTTGCTCTAAATAGTTTCCATTCCTTGTCTAGAACACCTGTGAGCCCCAAATCCCTGCTACCAAACCAATCAAAAGAGGACAACTGGTCTACTACGGGTGAACTAATCTGTGCAAGTGTCTTGACATTTCTGAGTTGTAATGCATTTATTAAAATTGGAGACAGAAAGGAAGAATTACCCATACTAAGGATTCGGTCCTTTCCTAAGACAATCTGAGTGTCGTTCCCCAGAATCCAAAACAGACCATGAGTGATAAGATGAGTCGTTTTTATCAGTCCACTCCAAATTCTAGACGCCCCAAGATGCAGAAAAGAGGAAGATCTGAGCCAGTTTATTATTGAAGTGTCGTGAAGATACTTATCACAAATGACTCTATGCCAGATTCCTTGCCTTGTTAAGACTCTCCAAAGAGTATTAGCAGTCAAAGAGGTACTGAAATAAAAAAATATTTTGGATACCCCAGCCTCCATAGGATTTGGGAAGCGCTAATTGGTCCCACTGACACAAACGAAGATGATTTGACTCATTTGTTCTATGCCAAAGAAAATTATACATCATATTTTTCAATTCCTTCATAACAGAAATAGGGACCACCTCCAGTGACAACCATCAAATGGGTTGACTCTCCAAAACAACCTTTAATAGTGTGAATCTGCCACCTAAGGATAACCACCTGTAACACCAGTTACTTATATTTTTTTCCACCTTCTTGATCAACTAGCTCCATTTCTCTTTACGTTGAAAACCAGCTTTAATAAAGAATCCTAAATACTTGAAGCCCTAATATAGCTCTATAAAATTATAAGGGAAGAGTAACTTGTATGGAAGCATATCCGAATCTGATAAACCCACTTGATGAAATGTAGATTTAGAAGCATTAATAGAGAGTCCTGAGGATAAACAGAAGCTTTTTAGAATCTTATCGATTTCCCACCATTCCTGCACATTTGCGTTAGTCATAATGACTACATCATCAACAAAGAGAATATGTAAGATCTTTAATGATCTTGAGACTTTATACCGACCAATCTTCCATCATTTTGGTTGTCTTTTAGCAGCAGACTCAAACCTTCCATAACTAGAATAAATAAAAGTGAGGATAGAGGACAACCTTGTCTAATACCACGACCACTCTTAAAAAAATTAGTAACCTCCCCATTAATCAACATAGTGAAAGTAGACAAAATCACACAACTCATGATCCATTGTGTCATATTCTGTCCCAATCCTATGTGGAGGAGAATGATTCTGAGCATGTCCCAATTAATACAATCATATGCTTTTTGTAAATCCAATTTTAAAACCAGGGATTTGGATTTTTTCTTTTTAATACTATGTATACATTCATGCATAGTACCTATTGCATCTTGAATCTGCCTTCCATGAAGGAAGCCCAATTGTTCCTCTGACAGAGACTTCGATAGAAAATGTTTTATCTGATCTGCTATAATCTTAGAGATAATTTTATAACTTAAGTTACACAGGGAGATCGGTTTGAAGTCTCCAAATTGGTTGGGTTTATTGACTTTAGGAATCAGTGTAATAAAATTAGAGTTTAATGCACCTGGAATAAAACCTTTTTGCCTAGACTCTTCAACCATTTCCAACAGATCATCCCGGACTCTTGTCCACTTTAAATTTGTTTAAGACCTTCTGCAATTCCTCTTTATCAATCGGCTTGTAAAGAACCTTTGCTTCAGTTTCATCAATCATTCTAGGGGAAAAAGATGCCACCCTAACCTGCTTTGAAATCGAAGCTCCGTGCTTCTCCTTATAAAAATCTTTAAAGTGTTTCAATGCTGCTAATTTGATCTGCTCTTTCCCCCTGAACACTAGATCTTGGTCACCATGAATTTCCCACAGGTACTTAGTATTTCTTCTAAAACTCGCAAACTTGTGGAAAAAATTTGTATTTTGGTCACCACTCTTGATCCAGGTCACCCTACTGCACTGACGCCAACACTCCTATGATTCCTTTAGTAAAGTATTCCTTTCCTTCTCCAAATCTTCTAGTGACATCTCCAACAAGGATGAGCTCGATCCCTCCACCAAATTCTCGATCCTAAATGTGATCTCCTGCTCCAGACTAGTCAGTCGGGCCGATTTATTTTTCTGAAGAGTCTTTTGCCATCTTTTTGTAATAATTTTCAAGTCTTTGAGTTTCCAGACCAAGCACTTTTGTTTCCCCTCCTCAGTAAGATATTTAGGATCTTTCCACAGCTTATGTAAAAGCAATGATAAATCAGTCTCCTATGAACACAACGGATTGAACTTGAAGGGGAAGGCTTTATACACCGAGGGAAGATCTAATTGGAGAAGGATCAGTGCATGGTCAGATATGAACGGGTATTCCACCCAGGCTCTGTAAATACCAACCTCCTCAATAAGGTCTTTCAATAATAATGCTCTATCCAGTCTTTTGGCTACAAATTGAGTCCCTGAATGACCATTTCACCAGGTAGGCACTCTTCTCCCCGGGACCACATCGATCAACTTTTTAGTAAGAACAATATTATTGAAAAATAAAGCCAGATTACCCAATAATACATTGCCTCCCCAAATTTCATCAGAAGATAACGTCAAGTTAAGATCACCAGCAAGGATAAGACTTTTTATTTTTAACAATCCAGTTGAGGCCAACTTCTCCCAGAATGGATTGCACTCCAAACATGGACCGTATACATTCAATAAGTTTATCTGTCTCCGACATTCTAAACTGAAACTTGTCAATAGAATTCCACCACAAGTGAGAAACGTAACCAAATTGAAAAAATTGGGGTCCCACGCAACCAAAAGACCCCCAGAGGTACCAACTGAGTTAACTGCACAACATAACTAGGTTGGTCTAAGTGACTGAAAAAAAGGAACGAGCCTTTTCAGAATGAACAAGGGTTTCCTGAAAAAACACAATATTCAGACGGGTCTTATCTAGAACGCAATGAACCGAGGCATATTTTAGGGCACCGCCTGTCCCTCTTAGATTCAGTGATAGAAGTATCATTACTTCTTTCAAGCTAGGGCCTTCAAAGCTCTAAGGGCCCCACCATTGGAGGAAGGAAGCAAAATAGAAGGGTCAATTGTAGCAATTGATGACTTCTTACGTGCACTTCTTGTTTTGATCAGGGAAGTCTCAATACCCAATCCCCTTGACCAAGCATATTCTTTCCCCAATTTTTTGGATGTATTCTTCGAACAACTGGCCTCCCCACTCCCGGAATCTTCAATGATGACAGACTTTCCTAGAAACACTAGTAACTTCATTGTTGAATCAGTGTTAGAAATAAAAGGGATTAAGGACTCAAGGACAACAGACAAAGTGGACTTCCCCTCTTCAGGCTCTCTATAGCCTGGAGGAAAAATAGGGTTGATCGACAAACTTGGAGAAGGCTGTGAGGAGTTTAAGTCAATATTTTGTGTCACCAAATCAATGGAGGGATTACATCCAATTACCTTATCTCATGTGGAAGTGATACTGACATATGAAGACCCGGGAATCTCAAGCTAAGAATTAATAGGGTCAGTACACAGAGGGGTAGGTTCATCCAAAGACCGGTCCTATAACCCATTACCCTCCACATCTCTCGAACAAGACCGGGAAACCTTCGCAGTAACCTTCTTAAGACAATCTGAATTATTTACAAACTCTCTTTCCCATAAAGACAAGGAATTGTAAACAACAGGGCAGTAAGTAAGAAGCTTACCCGATACTGAACTTTGAAAGTCCTTGTGACTGTTGTCTTCACCAAAAGAGTAAGTCGCTTCAAAACCAGTAAACTCCATCTCCAAAGACAAGTCTGGTTCGTTATAAAACTGATTCGTATCATCCTAAGCCAACTCCTCTACGGTTAAACCTTTACAATCTCTTCTAAGGTGTGTTGTACTCTGGCAGTTGTTGCACCTAAAGGGGATACCGAGGTAATCCAATCTTTGACGAAAATGTAAACCCCTCCATTCAATATCTAATGACTCTGACAAACCTTGGTGAATATCCATTTCTACTAAAAACTTACACACTTTGCGAGACGAAGCTCCAAGATTCACTCTATCCACCATTAAGAATTTTCCTAGTGCATTTCCAACAAAGCCCCCTCATTCCAAAAAAACAGAGGGAGACCCGTTAACAAGACCCATAGATGACGGAAGGAGAAATAATCTGTATCAGGATTAAATGCTACCCTCCACTTTTTGAGCATTAGACTGTTAGTGTCATTTACCCACATCCCTTCTAACAAAAGTGCAACATCCTTCGGGCATTTGCATAAAAACTCGAACCATCCTTTTGTTAGGAAGAACACATCCGAGACATAACCAATGACAGGTGTCCAGGTCCGCTCTATCCACACATGAAATTTCTCAACATTCAAATTGATGTATGCAAATCTACCCACCAACCCACATAGTGCCAACTGACATGTGTCCTCCAGGCCAATATCAGAGCCTAGGACCATTCTTTTTATCGGTTGTTTTGCCACCCACTGCCTTTGACCCTTTTGTGAACTAGCCGCTCTCTTTGCCTTATGGCTCGAGGTTAGTAAGGCCGAGCTTCCTTCCCCTTTCTGAGAGTTACACCCCGACACCTGAATGCTCTCCCCTCTCACAGTAACAACACCAGACCCTCTCAAAGAGTCACCGCCAGACTGTATGAGCATATCCAATGTAGGTGCATGTCCTGAGCAAAAAATGCTATCGGGTCTCTGATCAAAAGGCTTCGTAGTGCTAACTTGTCTAACTGGAAGAGTACTAAGAGAAGTCCCTCCAAATGAGTCCGGTGTTACACTAGTCGCCTGCCAGAATGTGTCCTCTGACTCATTTAATAATGCATTAACTTCTTTATTTATCATCTCCATTCTATTGAGTGCCATATGGACACCACTATCAAGCACAAAAAACAATAGACCGCGCTCAACGGAGGAGAGTAACCCCAGATTCCAAGGAGGAATAGTGGTAAATGTCAAGACTTTGCGGGGGCTAATCAGTTAACCACTTGTAATCCAAGTACCTAAGACTTCTGCAGAGAAATAAAAAGACAAGACTTCAGGAACAGTTATCCAAAAGGGTAACTCAGCCTCATGAGTAAAGGATGACCCAGAGTTAACACAGAACAATTACAAGTTTAATGACCGCTACTGCCAAACGTTGTGCCAAACTAGAGGATACAGAGTGTAAGCACTCAAAAACCTTCCTAAAAGGTCACTACTCAAGGACAAAGGAGAAAACAACTCCCAAAAGGAAGAAAAATGAAAGCTAACACAGTCAATTCCGAAAACCACACTCCAGAAACTGGGTTATCCAATTTCTAAAACCAAAAAATCTGTCATGTTAATCAAAACAAAACAGTATAAAATTGCTAAATCAAAAATCTCGCCAATAGTCAAATTTAAAACCCATCAACGCCCTTTCACTCTTCACCATTTTACATCTTCATTAAATAATGAGTTAATTTATAATTATTAATAATCTATTATAAAAAATTACCATTTATTATTAAAAAAATAATAATAATAATTAAAATTTTATTATTATACCACACTTGTATCGATATACTTTAAGGATTTAGGATGGTCATCTCAATATGCTTTAATGATTAGGATAGGTCATTGATCGTACACCTCATTGGATGCTTTATGAGTATGAACACTCATTTAGTTTGGGTATTTTATTTATGATGACATAGACAAAAGCTATGTTCCAATCTATGTTCTTGTTTCTGACATAAATAACTAATGCATAAACTATTGAAAAACTCAATAATTTTTTTTATAAATCATGAAGCTTTGTAGAATTATTAAACTTCAATTACAATAAAATAATTTTTGTATAATCATGAAGCTTTGTAGAATTATTAAACTTCAAATACAGTAAAATATAGTATTATTGTTTAATTAATTTAATTTATTATTATTATAACTTAAGTAATTTACCTGTTTTGATTTTGATTGTAACTTCTTGATAACCTGCATTTCAACATAGCTAAAAGTAAGATGGTATAAATATGAAACTTTCCTTCACCGACTTTTATTATACCTGCCGCACTAGGTATATATCAATCGATATGGATTTGATTTCATATTAATTAACAATTGAATATAAATTTCATCAACTTTTTAAAAGTTGAACATTACATTTTTGCATTTTATTATATTTTTTAGA
>JZKD02S0070864.1:13750-38745 GCA_000966675.3 Picea glauca
AGGAGTGAATGTGCGAGGGCAGTGAAGGAGGCATAAGGGAAGGAGAAGGATTATGGAGAGGGGGATATTCATTCATGCAAGGGACGAGAGGAGATTTTGGGGGAGCATTGGGACAAAGTTAGTTGACAGTGGGATTTACAGTGCACCGAGGCTGAGGGGTTTTGGGCTCGGAGGGCTAGGACGTCCATATATGTCCTAGGGCTAGGCGAACTAGTCGGTAGGGTGGCTGGTTTTGGGATGTCTTAAGGAGCAAGTTGCTGCGGATAGGTTCAAGCGAAGGGAGCGACAACATCAGAGCGAGGTATTTAAATTGTTATGTAAATTATGCAAATTGTTATGTAAATTGTTATTTTATTTATTGAAATATGGGAGTGAATATGCTAGATTAAGTGAATTTTGAGTAAATTTCAAATTTACTGTTCCTCTTTAATTCAATGGTAGTTTAAATTAAATGATGGTCACTACAAAAGAGAGCCAAAAGGAAACTAAACTTTGGCAAAGAAGGTGAGCAAACAGAGGGTTTTGCTGAGGGAGATAACCCCTTGAACCTACCATACAGTGATTCAGAACCTGAATAGGAACAAATAGAGACACAGGATGATGAAAAAGCTGAGCAAGTTGCAGAAGATTATCCCAAATTTCCCTCACCAACTCCTCCAGGTGAATACAATCAACCATTAGTAGAATATTCTTCAAGCAAACCTAAAGCATCCAAGACTAAAAAAATCAATAAACTTCTGAAACAGATCTATGAGATGGAAGTTTTAGAAAGAGTCATTAAAAAGACAAATACAAAGTTGACTGAAAGAAATGAAAAACTTTATAACATTAACCAAAGTATCAAGGAAAATCATGATAAGATCAAAGACAAGAACATGGTGCTGATAAGAGAGAATATGAAGTTGTACAGGCAGCTTAGACTTCTGAGGCTAAAGTTAAAAGAATCTCAACCTCCAGCACAGGATCATACAGGTTTGGAAACCCTAGCCGAGTTAGATATAACAATGGTGGATATACCACAGTCTTCAACACAAAAAATTAAAGTTCCCAGCTCTGTACAAGGAGGAGCAACATCATCAAAAAGGCCTTGAACACTCATCGAAGCAGCAAGGTATTTCAATTTTGCAATTTTGAAACTTTGGTAAAAGATAAACTTTCGGTGGTTTAGGCGAACAGGACGATTGTTCATTAACCACCAAAAGAAGAGTTTTTGGTAGTTAATGACCCAAAATCTAGCTGTGTTAACTACCAAAACCTGTCACTGGCCAGATTTGGTGGAATTTCACCCAGATCGAAGTTTTACTAATCCAAATAACTTGAAAACTCTTTTAATGGATAGATGTTGAATTATAAAGTCAGATTCAAGATCCATTTTTGATGTATAAGGATTAGAAGAGGTATTCAAGTTGGTTTTGGTACCTATTTTAGTGGAAACAAATTGGGGTTTGTTCACAACTCAGCAAATTCGAATTTCATCTTCCACAAAGAGTCATCAAACAACCTTGGAAGGCTTAGCTGCACTGCACAAGGATTCTACATCATCTGAAGACCATGAAATGTGGAATTGGCCTCATTTTGAGGATCATTCCTTATCTTTTGCAATTTGGTTTTAACTTTCTATCTTTAGCATATCTGATCCACTCTTTTAGGATCTGAAAGCTGTATTGTAAAACTATAAAGCTAAAGATAGAAGATGAACAAAAGGTTTGACTTTGGAGACTCTTTCAGACTTTGTACTCAAGCTTCTCATTTTCATATTAAGTAATACAAGCTTTTTTTGCCATTACTTGTTCAGATTCCCATCTTCTTATCTAGTCTGTACTTGCACTTGAATGTTATATTCATGTTATTCATGTTTGTCTAATGCCTGGTAGCTGTCATCCTGTCTTTGCATTTATAATTTAGAATTGCAAGCATTGTTTACTTATTGTAATCAACCATTCATATATGTTTATTGTATGATTCTGCTGGTATAGTAAGGATTCTCCACACATCCACCTATTTACAAACTCTCTGAACAATAGTAGTTGAAAGCCTTGTCAATCTAAGTGTGTTTATGCATGTCTTGAGTGAGTGAGGTTTGATTTAGTCATTTGACTTGATCCATTTGAGTGAATCATTGAGATATTAGTTAAGTTACCAGGCATCTTTGAGATACAACCTAAGAGAGTTTCCTGGAGTGATAAAAAATTGGCGTCATTGCCGGGGAGAGGAGATTGAAACTCAACTTCCTTAGGAGACGGTAAGATCCATCTTTGATGATAGACAAAGTCTGGACATATATTCAGTTGTAATCATCTATCTGGCGACTCCATGAAGGACGAATTCAGTGGTGACTCCACAACATTCAGATGTCAAAAGCGTTTTCTTCTCTTTTGGCTCGGAGGTTTGCACCTCTCAATTTTTCTTCAGTTCCTGGTTTCCCACATCCAGTACCTAATATGTCGGAATGGGGATATTTTCTGCCTATCTTCAAAGAGAGCAAAGAAGACAATCCTGCAGAACACCTCCTCAAGTTTCATGAGTGCATGGATCTATTAGATCTACAACATGAAGATGTTCGTATGAATATTTTCATGTTTTCATTGTATGGTGATGCACGTCAATGGTATTTTTCTTTACCTCCTTCCAGTATTTCATCATTGAAATATTTTCACAGAGCATTCACTAAGCATTGAAAAATGTATTTTTCAGATGAGTTTGCATTTGATAATTGCTGTGATGAATACGAATTACATTGTAAGCTTGAATATGTAAATATAGAAAGAGCTCTCCCTCATAATATACAACAACCCTTTAATGATCTTCAAGATGTGTTTTCTCATCAACATGAACTACAAATGGATAATAAAGAAACTAAATGCTCTCTTACCATCCTTAAGTCTGATTGTTATAAATTCGAAGAGCTAGTTCCTTTAGCTACACATAGAGATGATCATGAATGTATACATGATGTGCTTAATGATAGCCTCGAAGAGTATGTTGCAACAGGGGACATCTATCATTGTAACCAAGATATTGGTGATCTTCAGGTGGATAACCATAACATTGATGCTTTTGACATTGTATCAAATGCATCTACCAACTTAGGTTGTTTTGAAGATGAGATTGTCCCCTTTGAAAACCCCAAAGATGATTACCATATTGACACATTAGTAGGTGATAGTTTTAGATATGCAACAGATTCTAAGGGTAGCCCTCAGCTTTTTGATTTATAGATCGAGGCAGATTTCAACAGATATGAGGAGGAACAAAAAGTTTCTGATGAACAATCGAGTTTGTATTTTCATTTGACAGAGGAAGAAAAATCCACATTCAGTATTGATATCAGTGAAGACAACAAACAATAGGATCTTAGTTCTCAGTTGGGACAAGAAGAAGACTTCCAAGGAAGACATCTATCTACAAACAGAGAGCCAATCATGAAAGGGAAATCATTTTTCATGAATCATAATGCTTTTGATCTTGATTTTAGAGACCCAGTGGCTGATTTGATAGAATTACTCATTTCAGACCCTATGAAAGTTCTAGATTTCATTCATTCATCACTTTCCACGGGTGAGTATGACTTTCTGAAAGCTTATTTACTACTGCTGATATGTTTTAGTTATTTTCTATTAAGCAGTGATAGAAATAAAGTTATCACGCTTTTGAAGTTGCTCAAATGGTTGTTATGGAAATAGGTGTTTACCTGGCCAAATTTTAGATTTGGTTAGCAGTAGGGATAGGCAAAAGAATAAGCTCTTCATATGAGCACTTAGATTGTTTCCAGTTATTGGTTGAATAAGCACAGCAGGCTACAGGTTGTCCGAAGATAAGTTGCTCAGGCTAGATGACTTCATAGCCTAATGGACTGACACAATACAAATTGTAAATGATTGCCGAGCAAAATTTTTATGTATAATGGACAGGCACGGGTCTTCTTGTTCTTGGAACCTCACTGGGAGGATTCCATCCCCGAGTAGGAGCCAGTTGTTATCTCCTAAACTAGCATAGTCAAAATTGTTATTTTGAGGTGATAGGGAGAAGTCCAAAAATTTATTTCTAAATCTTTTTAGGTGTGTTAGATGGTCTACTTTCTAAAAATAAACTTGGAACAAGCATTGAATTTGGTTTTGTCAAGCAAAAGCGAGAATCTCAGGTTTCGGTGGTTTAGGCAGGCCTGAAAAGCGCTCATTAACCACTGAAAGTCGTGGTTTTCGGTAGTTAAGAGGCAAAATAAAGGCCTAGTTAACTACCGAAAAGATTTCAACGTGCAAAAAGAAAAGGCCGTTCTTTTGCACGAGCTAGTTGTCATTTGGCGTAATCATGAAGACATAACCACCGAAACTCGATCGATTTGGTGAGGTAGGATGTTATTATTACATCTTATTGGGATATTGATGCTCCGTTGTCCTTTTAAACCACCATTTGTCATTTCATATGAAGGCTCGATATAACACCGAATTTTAGGACTTTGATTCTCGACTAACTGTATTGAATAGTCACATGGCTTATCATTACTTCAAGTCCCAAGGGGATAGGTTCATAATTACTCAAGTTAATCACCATTTCAAATCCATTCATATACAAATCAAATCCGAAACTATGTGTATTAGCTATAATCCCGTGTTTTCATTAACCAAATCATACGCTGAAATCAATTTTCGATGTTGCCAAGTGAAGCTCGAGTTCTGTTGCTGGTCATCAAGCCATCTGTCATCCAATTTGAAGAAAATCCTGAGTCATCAGGTAGTCTTTAGAATCTCTCACTGTTTCAGTTCAATTATATCTCCTACCTGAATTTGAAATTCTCGGTTAATATCCATCCTTTACTGTTGATTGAAATCTATTGAAGATTGGGTTTATGCAAATCAAACTTTGAGTCACCATATTATGTGTCTTTTACCTCGACATACACTCTTAGTTCATCCTAAAATTTAGGTGTTTGTCCCCCTAGCTCGCAGATTTTTGCTAAATTGCAGGGACGGTTCAACCAACTCATCAAATGTCGAAAGCTGGACCAACTCTCAGGTCCGAACTAGATGGAACTTGGTACTTGGAGGCACACCCTGAAGTGGCCGAATTCTTCAATCTGGTTGGTGTTTTCTCCTACTGTAAAAAGCTTGAAAACTTCCATCAACAACTCTCAGAAGCATTTGCCTTATCATATGATGGAAGGAGGGATATAATAGGCAAGGAAGAGTTTATAGTAGATGAGGCATCCATTGCAGAGATCACCGGTCTACCTAGGATGGGTGAGTGCCGTTTCAAAACTACTCCACCAATAGACATTGAATTCAGATCATATCTGCAACCTCAACATCAAACTCTCATATGGAAGAAGGACATCCCAATGTCATTTCTGGAGACAAAATGGCAGGCTTTGTTGAAGGCCATTTTTGCATACATTACCTGTGAAGGCAAGTACAATAGGGTAATGTTCTATCACTTCAAACTGTTGAACCACTTCACTAGCAGGTCACCCATTAACTTACCTTTCTACCTTCACAAAGCACTCACTAAGATGGCCCGACAAGTTAAAGTAAAACCCACCAAGGTGGCTAGCAGGGTGTCACACCAAGGGTTAATCACACTCATAGTTAAGGAATCCTTGAGAAAGAAAGAAGTTGTTTGGAATCATTTCCTATTCCGGAATGAGTTCCCAACTGATCTTCAACAGGATAAAAAGGGAAAAAAGTCTGCTACAAAGAAGTCCCTCACCCCTAAGAGCAGTCAAAGAAAGAGGAGGGCTATCTCACCTCCAAAGGAGCCAACAGAGTCATCATTTTCCAAACGAAAGAGAGCCAAAAGGAAAATAAACTTTGGAAAAGAAGGTGAGCAAACATAGGGTTTTGCTGAGGGAGATAACCCCTTGAACCTACCATACAATGATTCAGAACTTGAATAGGAATATATAGAGACACAAGGTGATGAACAGGCTGAGAAAGTTGCAGAAGATTATCCCAACTTGCCCTCACCAACTCCTCCAGGTGAATACAGTCAACCATTAGCAAAAGCTTCTTCAAGCAAACCTACAACATCCAGGACTCAGAAAATCAATAAACTTCTGAAACAAATCTATGAGATGGAAGTTTTAGAAAGAGTCATTAAAAATACAAATACAGAGTTGACTGAAAGAAATGAAGAACTTTATAACATTAACCAAAGTATCAAGGAAAAGCATGATAAAATCAAAGACAGGAACATGGTGCTGATAAGAGAGAATATGAAGCTGTACAGGTAACTTAGACTTCTGAGGCTAAAGTTAAAATAATCTCAACCTCCAGCACAGGATCATACAGGTTTGGAAACCCTAGCTGAGTTAGCTACAACAATGGTGGATATACCACAATCTTCAACACATCAAATTAAAGTTCCCAGCTCTGTACGAGGAGGAGAAACATCATAAAAAAGGCCTTGAACACTCATCGAAGCAACAAGATATTTCAATTTTGCAATTTTGAAACTTTGGTAAAAGCTAAACTTTCGGCGGTTTAGGCGAACAGGACGACTGTTCATTAACCACCGAAAGCAGAGTTTTCAGTAGTTAATGACCCAAAATCTAGCTGTGTTAACTACCGAAACCTGTCACTGGCCAGATTTGGTGGAATTTCGCCCAGATCGAAGTTTTACTAATACAAATCACTTGAAAACTCTTTTAATGGATAGATGTTGAATTATAAAGTCAGATTCAAGATCCATTTTTGATGTATAAGGATTAGAAGAGGTATTCAAGTTGGTTTTGGTACCTATTTTAGTGGCAACAAATTGGGGTTTGTTCACAGCTCAGCAAATTCGAATTTCATCTTCCACAAAGAGTCATCAAACAACCTTGGAAGGCTTAGCTGCACTGCACAAGGATTCTACATCGTTTGAAGACCATGAAATGTGGAATTGACCTCATTTTGAGGATCATTCCTTATCTTTTGCAATTTGGTTTTAACTTTCTATCTTTAGAATATCTGATCCACTCTTTTAGGATCTGAAAACTGTATTGTAAAACTATAAAGCTGAAGACAGAAGATGAACAAAAGGTTCGACTTTGGAGACTTTTTTCAGACTTTGTACTCAAACTTCTCATTTTCATATTAAGTAATACAAGCTTCTTTTGCCATTACTTGTTCATATTCCCATCTTCTTATCTAGTCTGTACTTGCACTTGAATTTTATATTCATGTTATTCACGTTTTTCTAATGCCTGATAGTTTTCATCCTGTCTTTGCATTGATGAGTTAGAATTGCAAGCAAGCATTGTTTACTTATTGTAATCGACCATTCATATATGTTTATTGTATGATTCTGTTGGTATAGTAAGGATTATCCATGCATCCACCTGTTTACAAAATCTCTGAACAATAGTAGTTGAAATCCTTGTCAATCTAAGTGTGTTTATGCATGTCTTGAGTGAGCGAGATTTGATTTAGTCATCTGACTTGATCCATTTGAGTGAATCATTGAGGTATTAGTTAAGTTACCAGGCATCCCTGAGATACAACCTAAGAGAGTTTCCTAGAGTGATAACAGAACCATAATAAAATATTGAGCCACCATTCATAACTTTATTGAGAATTTTCTCGCCAGTTGCCTAGTTTTCAAGCAAAACTCATGTCTAGTTGCGCCAGTAACCTGGTTTTCAAAAATAGACTTATTTTCGTCTTCAATATTTTATTCATTTTATTTTTCTATGATATCCTACCTTACTGAAAGAATAAAAACCTCTTTCAAGTGTAGGAATACTTCCAATGGATCCATGTGTGTAACATGATTACAAATATGCTGGTATTCAGGTTTGAAAGATATGCTTTGAGGGATACCAGAATATGAGGAAGTAGTTGGTTTGATTGACTTGGTGCCAAGAATTGTTGAAGAATGAAGTAGTGCTTCAATTTGATGATTGTATGGAACCAAAGTTCAATGTAGTCATGATGTGTAACGTCCCCCATCCCAGTCGAGGTCCATTATGTGCGAAATACTCATTAAAAAATAAAAATTTCTGCTAACTAATTAATTTCCTGTAGCTTCCAGCTACAAATTACAACCATATTTAGCTACTATTTGTTACCATTAATTAAATGCATCTACAAAAAATTTAAACAACATGAATGCAGCTAAATAACTCAACACAACAACATATAAATTATTATTAAGCATAGAGTTCATGCACAACAATTAAACTCATAAATGCAATACATAAAATAGATAAAACACTTATATTTTAACAATAGTCGTGCAACCAATTGCTTGGGATGTAATTTCACCCAACCATAGACTTGTTGTTCCAAATATCAACAACAAGTCACCCTTGAGTAGGGGTTAGCAATCCACAAAAGAGGGTGGTCTCTCATTGTCCACTCAAAACTCAAAAATACCACAACCCACTAATATTCTCCTACAACTATCCTGATTTTCCACTAGATATATTCCTCTCAACCTACCCAACCCAAGGAATGTACCCCTTCACTAATCTCAGTCCCTTGGGAGTCCCATTAGTTTATCAAGGTCTCTCTAGCATAGGTAGTAGGAATCTCTCTGCTAGGAACTCAAGGGAACTCAATATCAGGAAAACTACCAAAAAAAACAACAAATACTTGTTGTTATATTGAAACTCGCACAATAGTTCACTCTTCAGGCATGACAACCCGACTCTTCAGTCTTCAGCTCCAAAACGCTCCAAAAATGCTCCAACATGCTCTAGAATTTTCCCTCCATCTATGCTCCATCTCCCAACTCTCTTTCTTTCTCTCTACTTGTTGTTCATGCAAAAACATTGACTGTCTAAAACTGTTGTCATAGCCCATACAAATTTCCTCTCCTTCAACTACATTTCTTGACTCACACACTTCCCCAAGCTAACTGTACTCATCCCCCATGCTCCCAATAACTATGGGATGTGACTTATCACACCCACCCTCTTACATGTATTCAATTATTGGCTCTGGAAAAATTCAATTAGAAAATTGAGTTTAATACAAATGATAACAAAATTAAGGAATGTGGGTGGAATTAATAGACATGGGTAATCCCCATGTTATCCCTAAACTTTGCACCAGATTGCTATGGTACAAATCTAGGACACCTCAGTTATTTCAATGATTTAATTTGTAGGTCAAGGTTGGTTTATAGATTAGGTATTTGAATAGGATGGAAGGTTATAGGGATGGTTACACTCTTTCAATAAAATAATAAGAAACACTTCATTTAGTCAAGAGCATCCATACTAATAAATCATGAAAATTGACAATTGAATATAGAGTAAAAAGGAAGAAAACACAGAATACAAGCTAACAATATGTTAATTGCATAAATAATATTTTCAAGTTTCTAAATGATATTTGAAACCTGAAACATGTATTTAAATGAAAATCCTCAAAACAGGTAATATGACAATAACAAATTCACTGAAAATTAAATCCGAAATAAGGATAAATCAATGCTTTGCATAAATTCCAATTGCATTCAAATAATATAGACAAAGATGAAATACACAGGTAAATAGTCTAACCATCAATATTTATGATTTCTTGAGTATGAAATGATGCATACAATAAGCAATTTTATGATTTCCATATATATCCCTTTCCTTTCCACTTATGAAATCCAACCCCCTTACCCACTCTTTTCATTTTATTTTATAGATAGAGAGTACATACAATTATTGACCCCAGATACTAAAACACAGGTTTAGTTATGATTGTGCATTGATATGCCCTCTATTAGATAACAGCTATAATTTGTTTGCATCAAATTTGGGCAGATAACAAAACCCTAGATTCTAGGTCAAAATCATGTGTTTCAAGATCATATCTTTGACTCTTAAAATATTCTTTGATCTTCAACAAAATATGATGAAAAATAACTATCTTAGAGAAAAATGCGTGGAAGGAGTAATTCCTCGATCTCCAACTTGATTTTGGTGTTCTATATTCGCGATCTTCAAACTTGTTCACAAAATGAGTCTTCAAAATAGGGATGCTGCAAAAATAACTGCCTTTCTGTAGCATAAGTCAAAACTGATAAAACCCACACTTTTACAACATTCCCAACCTTTGTTCATCCTTAGACAAAAGTTTGATGTTTGAACTTTTCTTGAAGCCATTTAATCTTGAGCACTTTGGAAGTCCAATACAATTTCTTGTTTTTATTCATTAACTTCTGGGAAAAGTCACATAGCTCATTATGTTTTTTCACCAGTTTAGTCATTCTCTTATGTAACCTGGAGTTTTGTTTTTTAAGTTGTTTATTGTGTTTCTTTAGATTCTTTATGACTTTTCTTTTCTTACCAGGTTTTTTCTTTTTTTGAAGTTTTCCCTATTTCAGCTCTGTCTTCCCATGGATCCTCTTCAGAAGATGATTTGTTTAGATCAGTGGAAAGATCTTGCCTACTGGGCATATCCTCAAGCCTTTCAACCTCTGTAAAAGGAAACTCAATAGATTCTTCTACTTATGTTACTGTAGGTGGAGGAAATTTTGACTTATCAAGAATTGGTTCTGGAATTTCGGGCACAAAAGGGATTAGACTATGTTCATGCTCCGCTTTGTCATCTGATTTAGAAATTTCAACCACAGAAGCCACATTTTGTCTCTTAACACCTCTGGTCTTTTTCATGGACATATCCTTCAATGTTTTTATAGTCACCGTCTCTTTACTCATTATCTTCAACTAGAGTATCTTCAAGAGATTCATCATCGATAATAATGGTTTTACCTTCTTTTAGAGAAGGATCTGTTGATATTATGGTAGCTGCGGGAGGTATTTACCTCCATGTGTAACCTTGACGAGAATAGAATATTTCGGAAAGAAAGAAGTAACCCTAAAGCATTGAACATAACCCTAGAAGACAAGTCAACTCAAGGAAATAATTAATATTAAGTATTTAGTCTCTAGAATGAGAAGTCGGCCCAGACAGCTCAAGAAACAGTATAAATACAAGTAGACAGACCTCATTTCATACACACTGCTTAGAATTTCATATGGGAAGAAGTGCGCACTGCAGGAACTGGGCTAGTGCACAAGTCTGGGGAGCAGCTGCAACAATATGGTTTCCTGGTTTAGGTTCAGACTTTCTTTTGGTTATGGTTGGACTTTCTAATCAGTCTTGGTTATATTTATGCATTAGCCTTGGTTGGCTATTGGTTTTCTTCCGAAATCATTCGCTGTCAAGGTTAAGGTGCTCGAGGGTGGCTTCGGCCTATGTTGGGTGAAAATATTGCTATATTGTCTATGGTTAAATGAGCAGATCCATTATTTTCTAACAGGTTATGGGCCCACACTATCTTCAGATAGTCTAACTGCTGGAAGATATATTGGGAGGATTTTCTTAGTTACAGTTGCATATGCAGCCAATTTTTGCTGCAACAACGAAACCCTAACCCTCTTGTTGAGGCACCTTAAGTGAATATATTGACCTAATTTATGGATAGCCTAGCGTTCCCTAGCCTAGTGCATCTCCTGGTACTCTCAATAAGCTAAGACGTCAAGTTTGATTTTTTGGTCAAAATCAAGGGTTGACCAAGTCAAAATAATTATGACTTACTCTATAAAGTCATAAAATAAGTTAGAAGGGGCATCTAAATTCAGAGCATGGAAGACAAGGATTGAACTCATCCTTGCCAAGAATAAAGTGTTGGATATCGTGAAAGGAAAGATCGTGGAACCACAGTTCGAAGAAGGGAACGAGAAGGAACCTCATAACGTTGTAGTTTTGGAGAAGTTCAAAGACAGTGACATCAAAACCATGAGTATCATAGTGGACTCTATAAAATACCACTTTATACCATACATCTCCCATATTGACTCATCTAAGAAGATGCATGATTACCTAACAAACCTCTTCTCAATCAGAAACATTGGACAAGTAATGAGTCTGAAGAATGAGCTTCGTGACATGAAAATGAATGATGATGACAACATAACATCATACTTTGTGAGAATATCTCAGTTAACATATCAAATACAAGCTATTGAAGAGATCATTTCATAGAAGGAATTGGTAAATATAGTGCTCAATGGTCTTCCCAAGACATGGGATTCATTTTCCGCAAGCATGAACAAAAGGAAGGAGTATCCTACATTTGAAGAACTTTGGACTTGTTGTGCACAAGAATAATCAAGGATTAGTGAAAAAGAGAAACCCCAAAAGGATTATGATGATCAAACCTTCACAACAAGGTTCAATAATTTCAGGAATAAAAAGAAGTTTGGCTCTAGGAAGAAACCAAATCAAGAGCAAGATATGTAAAAAATACAATGCTTCAATTGTCGAAAATATGGTCACTACAAGAATCATTGTCCCGAGTTAAATAAAATGAAGGAAACACACGAAGCATTAGTTTCCGAAGAAAGGGAACCCTCAAAGAAGACCAAGCAAGATAAAACAAACTTCTTCTTCTAAAACAAGGGAACAATATTCTTCATAATTCTTGTACATACCATGTTTACATAGTTTTTGTACATATCTTGCATATCTATTTCTTAGAAGATAATATGTTCAAAGAGAAACAATACCTATGGAAGAATAAAAATATAAGGATTGCTATCACGATGACTACAAGTCAAGCAATACACATGAAAAGATGAAGTACATCAACAACTATTGGTAACAATTCACGTGGAAGCTATTAACATAAGCAACAACTGCAAGATAAGCCGAAATCATAATCAAACTTGGAGAAACTTGGAAGAAGTAAAAATAGAAATAAGTCAGCATTCAAGAGGAAATTAGAAAGAGACCCATGACACTTTGCAGAAGGCAATAAAGATGCAGACAGAAGCGTGGACTCTCTTAGATGAAGGGAGCCAATTTTATAATTCCAAAACAAGAGCATGCATTCATGCATGAATCAAGGATTAGGAGGGATCTAATCCTAAAAAATATGATCCATTGAGGATCATGTAGTATCTATCCATGTTTCCATCAATGGTAGCAACCATGAAAAGCAACACGTGTTCAGTTTGACTTTAGAAGAAGTCTTCTTTGAAAAGAAGCCTTAAAGTATCCCTAGTTGTCCATCCACATCCATGATCCTATGATGAAAGGAAGAAGTTTGAATCTTCAGGGAATGGAATCTATAGAAAACTCCATGGACCCAAGAGCTAAACAGAAACATGAGGAAGAACATGAAGATTCCAAGAGAGAAAGAAAATCCAGAACAACCAGTGATCAAGAATCACAACACTACCAGCTTGATATGAACCCTCTAGAAGCAATCAAGAAAAAGAAATGGAAGTTGTGATAAGGAAAAATGTATAGAAGACTTATGAATGGAATAATTTCGAGATACAAAACCAAAAGTTCTCTTGGATGTAGGGAGAAGACCATGATGATAGTTTGTTCTAGTAAACAGACATACCTGAGCCTTTATATCTCCTGCAATATCATGGGTTGGAGTTCACATCAGATGAATGTAAGGATTGTTCTCCTCAACAAGAGTAATTGAACAAAGAAGCGTATGTAGAGAAACTTCAAGGTTTTGAGGTATACCAGAAAGAGACACTTGTATGCATATGGAAGAAGATATTGTATGGATTCAAACAACTTGGTGCAGAGCCCCCAATGCACAACAAAAGCATGGTGAAATTTTTTCTATAACAAAGATATTTTATCAGAATGGTTAATCAGAAGTCTAGGATGATGGATTGCTAATTCATGACAAACTCTCATGATGACAGAAGAAGTGCCACTTGGATATGTTCCAGTTTGACCCTTTCCACGATGTTATGAGCTAGTATGAAACAAAAGGGATAAATCCAATTATGATATACTATAATGATCAGAGCTATATGAAGCCTTCAGAGAAAAACAATGTTCCAGAAAGACCGAAATACATTGAGATCAAGCATTACATTCTCCGTAATGAGGTCCAAAAAGGAGAAGTGGTTCTCCAATATATCTCCACAGATAAGAAGATAAGAAGATATTTTGGTAAAGCCTCTATCCAAGATGAAAGAGTTTGTGTACTCAAGAAACAAGCTGGAGCTCGTGGAGACGACTGCCTTATTGAAAATGGAAGAGATGACTCCTAGGTTGGGAGGGAGAACTGATGTATTATTGATTCATGGACAATCATTTTTCAGTTCTAAAAATGGTCCAGGATGAGGAGTTCCTTTCCAATTTGGAAAGTGGTTTGAGATTTCTGATGGACAGGCATTTTCCAGTTCGGAAAATGGTCCAGATCGAACGGTCATTTTCGTAATGAAAATGGTTCGATGGATTGTTGATGTACCATAGAAAATGATTCCCCTTGTGGCTAGTGCGGGGGAATGGTCTAGGACAATATTTATTCTTGGTAGTCACTCTCAGTAGTGGTCAATAAGACTGGTCTGCCTCGTCGGACAATCATTCTTTCGAAGCTCACAATTGTGAGAAGTTTCAAAGAATGGTCCATTTTGGAGGTTGGTGCAGGACATTCATTTACTTAAGAAATGGTCTCGACAGTCATTCCCTAGGGAAGATTCATTCTCTCCAGGTTGCACTTCTTTTAGTGCCGGAGGAATGGCCTAGATAGGTTAATGGTCTAGGTTCAACAATCAGGGACAAGCATTCCCTAGGGAAGACTCATTCTCTCCAGGTTTCACTTTGTTTAGTGCCAGAGGAATGGACCAGATGGGTGAATGGTCCAAGATCATAAATCAGGAAAGTTATTCTTCTATGCTAGAGAATAATAGTCCAGTAGCTCATGACTAATGTTTTACCTTCTGAGGGCAGATGCTCTTCCAAATCTCACAGATGTGAGTGGAAGAATGGCCTAGATGATTCAGTTTATATAATGACATTGTTTATCTATGTAGGTTGATATCAGATGATATGATTGATGTTATTGGATAAATCGGTGAATGGGGACATAAACTAATATCCCTAGATCCACCTGGATATAGAACAAAACAAGACAGGACATGACGCTTTCCCTATGTTGCTACCATTGAATTTACTACTAAAGAAGGAATAGATGACATACCTTTAGATATCGCTTCCTTATATCTTTGTTGTCCTTGCTTCACTCTGGTGCTCTTGTGAGATCAGATCCGCAATGACACAAACCAACCAAAGTAAAAGTAACAATTGTAGATTCAATGGAGACCTAAAAATGTGATCAAAGAGTCATGTAATAAAACACTAATGATTTTATGGGAAATAAACATGTCACCGTATCATATTAAGTAAAAGTGGAAGATACAACCAAATTGCCTTGATATCGCAAGTTCCTTTTCGGTGGTCCTTTGTTCCAACACACACATACACTTGCTTGAATTTGTATGAAGATGGTCCATGAAAGCTTGATGGAAAAATGGAGGCCTCAAGCATCAGTTGTAATAGGATCCTTCACACAATCTTCAACCTATTATTTCAACAATTCTTTGCTCAATCTTTCTTAACCTTTTCCATGAGAAACCCATCATTATATAGGAGAAGGGGAAGTGGTTACAAGGATGAGGATGATCCCACCAAATCAGATAAGTTAGTAATATCACAACCATACATATGCCACCTCACATTCTAGAAGATTCTCCTTCTAGAAACTTCTTCCTTTTCTTAGCTTCAAACACCGCCGCACCCTACCTATATAGCAGCATGTGGAAATCCCATGAGCCAGGTAGAGAGCAGCCTTCAGAATTCAAGGACTTCCGCACTGTGTACCACTGTCTACTTGTGGCGTCATTCTAAAAATATTCCTTGTAGGGGAAGAACTTAGTTATTTTTCTAATGTAAAAGATTGTTTTGAGAGCTTGAACACATGCTTGTAGGGTTATCATCATAGTGACCAAAATAATGTGTTACAAAATGCCCCCCAAAGTATGAGGCTGGAACTCGTGACAACTGAAATACTTTGTAAAATGCATGTGTGTGTTGGGAACAAGGAGCACACCAATTGGGAACCTGCAAGCAATCAAGAATCTGCATAAAATTATACCATTTTTGAGGTAGGCATTCCCATGCTCAGACTACAAGTGATTTAAGTCATGGCCACCAATTATACACCATGTATCGATGTCGTCAATATTCTACATAGACACCAGAAATACACTGTGGATCTATGTATTAGAAATCTTAAGTTCAAACATAGCCACGAGACATACAAAGTGGATTTGTGTGTCAAATACAAATCATAAATACTCCATCGCAACATGGACCAAAATAATGAGATCTAGGGTCTTCAACCCCATCGTCCGTAAGTACGAATCTAACCATGTGATTACAGATGTTGAAGTCGAACATGGTAGAAACCACTTGATTACCGGTCATTGATGAAAACCGTTAACAAGTGCGAGGAAAATCACCATTGATGTCAATGATTCCCAAGGTACCTTAGTACAATCCAATGAATGTGAATAAATGAGATGAAGTCGAACACTCATTGAAATTTCTCGATCAGGGACCAATGATGTGAATCCACTGTCAAAAGAAAAGAAACTTTCCATTGAGGCATGCAGGCTCTAAGGTACTAAATTATTTCCAAGTCTTGTTCCCGGATGATGATTTGAAGTCGATTGGAAAAGACTCATCACAGGAGGGCCTTGAAGTATCCCCCATTAGTGACACAAAATAAGTAACATATTTAGGGTGGATCAAAGTATGAAAATGATTTGAAACTGACATAGGGAAGGCCGACATGGTAAGAATTAACAATTGTAGATGGCCGACTTGATGGAGGGCTTGTTTGGACTTCTCTTGAACATATGAACGACACGACAATGGTCTTGGCAACATTGACTAAAAAAAATGACCCAAGATATGGAATTATAGAGGGCTAGACGAGAGACAAATGGTTTTCCCAACCCGAATTCAAATGATGAAGGGGTGTGTCATGGTCAAGAGCGACTAGTACTGCCACTAACACAGGTACATAGACACATTTCTTTCCCAAATTCCCCCCCACCATTTCTGGTGAGTACCTCTTTATTTTTACGCAATCTTGAGGAGGATAACATATGCTTGTTGATGTAAGATCATCCTTCGGACGAGTTCCTCTGAGTATGTTTAACGAACCCTAAGAAGGAGTGGTTCGGTCCCATGTGGGTCTTTCAATGTTTGTTTAATGAGTCCAAAGATAGAAAACTCGTGGGTTTTTCATATTTATAGAGTTTGAAAAACACATTAAAGAGAACTCTCTCGGTTCCTTTTTCATAAAGTAATCCGACGAAACCAAAAAAGTGATAAATTACCACCCATCGAATGTTTTCTTCAAATACTTTTATGAGCGTGAAAAGAACAAGGTCGCTCGACAATCTTTTCATTTTAATGGAGTGTGAAAAGAGCTTAAAGGATAGTCCATAGGTTTCACTTTTCGTGTTCCCATAATGAGTACGAAAAAACAACAAAAGTATACTTGGTTGTGTTCTCATCTATTTTCGAGCATGAGAACGAACAAAGACTAGGCTCAAGGTTTTTCTGAAAAACCCTAAAAAGTACTAATATATGTAACAAACAGAAAAGTGAATCAAGAAAAAACATCCATACAACATTGTTTAGGGCCTTAGTCTTCACATCTGCGAGAAACAAGAGACTCACACTACCATTAGACCATTAGGTTATGATAAAATGCATTAAAATAATATAAAATATTATAAGAAAAAGCAAAAAATAAAATAAAAAGGGGGTAAGACCTCTTATTGCTATTCATTTTCATTTCATTCAAAACTTGTCTAGAAACCCTATTTTTACCTCATATTTCGGTTGTCGATTGCGGGGAGCATAGATGATCATTCAAAAAAGGGTCTCTGTCAACATGGTAAGCTCGTCATCCTCTTCTTTTTCAATGGATTGAAATTCAATTATTTTGGTTTAAATGTAGTTTTTGGATGGGTTTTTGGGCCGGTAGGCTTGCGTTGGGGCTGCCGTAGGTGACTAGTATCGGGACCTATGAAAATCAATGATTTCTGCAGGTTCCCTATGGCTCACCTGGGAAAACCCCACACTGTACTAAAAACTTGTATGCGGCGGCCGAAAACCCAAAACATTATGCATGCGTTTTCCCAAAAAAGAATTTCAAAATCAATGATTGAAGATGCTAACTTCCTTTCCTTGTCTCCATGAAGGTATTTGATTGCCAAAATGTTGGAATGGAGAGAACGGGAACACGAGGATGATGAATTCATGGCCTTAAATGATCCAAGCACTGTCAATTCCCTTTGATAGTGCAGATTGATAATGTTTTTTGAAATCCAGGGCATGAGAGCCCAACTGAGGTTACTAGAATACCTAGTCGACATGTGGGACGTAGACTAGCAGGTGTTTCATGTAGGTGTCCACGTTCTTTATTTGAACATCGAAGCATTTAATTCTTGACAGGGTTATCCTGTCGTGGATCACATGCGACCCTAACAAGGGGTCGAGGTGGTGGAGTACCGATGAGCGAATACATCCGTCGGTACTATGAACTCGAGGCTGAGAGACGCAAGGGTAAGGTATCCATCAGAGGTGTTCGGTATTTAACCCTCTAGACCATCCTTTTTACAATTGCGCACATGGAAGGAAGTGCATCTCTGTACATGGCCCTCCAAATTTATTTTCAGTATGCCATGGAATGCACAGAACCTCGTGTGTTCAACTGGTGTGATGGTCTTCTTCACAGTATGAAGACACAGTTGACCAAAAGCAAGAATGGGGACCTGAAGCAATTCGGGTATGGATTCATTTTGGTGTCTTTCTTTCTAGAAAGAGTCCATCATTTACGCCTATAGGTAGAGTGGGGTATACCAGCGCCACGAGATCCACGAATGAAGCTGTGGGGTGATCTCATGACCCAGCATGTAGCGGGCCCCATTATTAAATACAATGATGCATTCTTTGAATGGTTGAGGCCACATATATTGATGAAAGATGATTACGCATATGCCGGCCTGGAATTTTGCAATGATCCCAATTTGGTTTTACCTGAGGGTTCTCAGTGGGGGGACCTAGGTGAGAAAAACATTTTGTTTTTTATGTTTTTTTTTGTAATATTTTAGAATATAAAATGTTTTTATATATGTTCTCTATCCAATGAATAATCAAATATTTTGACCATGCAGATGTAGGGCCACACCGGCCTCCAGGAACTTCCTCCATTCAGAGGCGAGGGGAAGCAATGATTGTAGCAGGATGGGATGTTGACGATTATGAAGTGGTCGAGAAGAATCTAGAGGGTTTGACAACAAACATCCTGGATATCTCGATCAACACGATTCTGAGGCATTATCAGTGCCACACTATAGGCGTGTCTGGTTCACTCATCCGATTACTTTGTAGAGTAGAACGAGCAGTAGTATGCTACCGTGAGTAGCATCCATGATGCTATTTTGTAGAAGCCATGGGCTTCATATTTTGATATTTTGGTCTTTTGGACGGAAAACACTTTTTTGGTAAATTTTTTTATCGTTATATATACATGAGGCTTCTACCGTCTTACTTTGCTTTATATACAACATGTGATGTGTGATTGGATTTATAAATGTCTCAAATGTATGTCTAACACATAATTAGCTAATGCATCGGTTGACGTATTTAGACATCTAGGAATTTGTTGATAATCAATATAATCAAAATACGGTTCCAAGAGGCGAGTTTGCAAATATACCCATAACAATGTAGGACTTCAGATAACATAAACATTACTTATCTGTAGTACTACTAGCTGTGAATCAAGCCGTACAACCAGGTGACAGATTCCAAGCGAAATAACATCGGTCAACAATTCAATGATTGTGCTATATTCTGCAATGTTATTAGTTGCACGACCAAGGAAAACACCATGTAGACTAATTAACTCGTTCGCAGGTGCATAGATTGCCCAAGCAGCAGACACTAAGTTTTGAGTACTATGGCTAGTGCCATCAACGAAGCCAATGTGGGGTAGCAGAGACACTGACATCTAGAAACCAAGCACAATGCAAGGTAATCCACTAGGGGTTGAAACCAAATAACGAAAAAATAAAGAGTAACACACAAAAGTATGATACAATAAAAATACAAGAACTCATGCAAAGATAACCTAGGCATAGTACTTATTCAAGTAAAGCCCATTTCTGGGTTCACTCAAAGGAACACCATCATAATCGACTAACTCATAGGCTCCTTTCTCCAACACTCATTTAACGACATAAGGGTTGTGCCGCATAGCCTCAAATTTTACGGCCCCTAGTAAATCACGATCTTGTTCATAGAGAAGAACTAGATCACTTTCGAAGAAAATACATGGTTTAACATGCTTGTCATATTGGGATTTCACACGTTTCTTCTGGGTTTCAATTACCAGGGTGGCATCATGACGGGTTTCATCTAATCACATAAGATAGAATAGACATTCTTCTTCAGTAGAGGTGTTGGGGAGAAGTTCAAAATATAGCTTCAACGATGATATCTCACATTCAATCGACAGAACAACTTCGATACCATACACTAGCTGAAAAGGTGTAAATCCTGTGGCAGGCTTCACAGATGTCCGATAGGCCCACAATGATGAAAACAACATTGTTTTCCAATTTGTCTTGTGAATTCCTATTATCCATCGAAGCATGGTGATAAGAACCTTGTTTATTACTTCAACTTGGCCATTGGCCTATGGATAGTAGGGGGTTGAGTTTTCATGTCGAAGACCCAATTTTTCGATAAGCTCGGACATCATGAAATTTTGAAAATGGATACCGTGATTGGTGACGATAGCTTGTGGGATTCTGAATCTTGTGAGGATATGATTGAATATGAATAGGGCTGTAGTTCTTCCGGTATTATTGAATGTAGGCATCGCCTCGACCCATTTTTTTAAATAATCCATGGCTACGATGATGTATCCATGTCCCCTAACCGAGTGAGGGTTACATGTCATGAAATCAATGCCCCATTTTGCGAAAGGTCCAATGAAAACTATAGGGTGTAAAGGAGCGGGATGAGATCGTATCTTGTTGTTGTATGTTTGACAAGCATGGCATTTTTGGACGACAATAATACAGTCTTTGAATAAAGAAGGCCAAAAATATCCTGCTTGTAAAATATTTTGGGCAGTAGCATACCCGGACATATGACCACCACATGCTCCAGAATGGAAGTCATTCAAAGCTTTCTCAGCCTCATCATAGGTGAGACATCGTCGAAAAACAGAGTCAACCCCACGATGATAAAAAGTGTCACCGAGGATAATATACTGACGGGCTTGGTAACATATACAAAGACGGTCAACGCTAGAAAAATCAGGCCGGAAAGTCTGAGTATGGAGATAAATAATGATATCCCCATACCAAAGGTCATCAGAACTGATCATAAAGAGGGATTTGTCAGGTAAAGAATCCTCTGCTACTTTTTCTGTCTCAGTGCAGGGAAGGTCACATATCAGTTCGAAAAACACCAAGGATTTCTTAGACTTAGCGCATTCAAACTCTAATTCAAACTACTGGAGAATCACTATCCATTTGGAGTATTTTCCCCCTAGTAATTGGCATGTAAGAATGTGTTGCATAGGGTTGAAATCGAAATTTACAGTGGTCATGTGTAATAGGATATAGTGAAATAAACGTTGGATAGCTTGAACAACTACCAAGGCCATTTTTTCAACATGTAAATATTTGGATTCGGTAGTCGTTAGACTCCGACTTAAATAATAGATGACATTTTCATCGTGTAAATTGTCTTCTTGGACTAGAACCATGGCAATGGTAGAGTTTGAAGCAGTAAGATAAAGGAAATAATCTCGACTATAATCGGGTGGGAAAAGTAGTGGGGTATGGGTTAAAGTCAGTTTCAAAGCTTCAAAAGATTTGTTGGCAGCGGTATCCCATACGAACTCAGAACCTTTCTTCAGCAGTCGAGTAAATCCGAGAGTTAATTCAGTGTAGTTTGGGATGAAACGACGTAAAACGTTTGCCTTCCCTTGCAAACTTTTAAGTTGACGAAGTGTGTTGAACAACTGAGAGGGGGGGGGGGTGAATCAGTTGTTACCGAGCTTAAACAATTATTCTTATTTTAAACTCTTTGCAGAGCACTGAATGAAAATCACAATAATGCATGGAAGTAAACAATAGAACATTCAACATCATTTACACATATGAAATATACAGAGACAGATATTTCCTGAGGAAACCCATAAAGGGTAAAAACCTCTTCTTCTTTATATGATAAGTAATATTTACATTCTGTACATTATCATACTTATGAGCACCAACTCATAATGAGGATACAACCTCTGTTTTGCAAGCTGCAACTTGCTGATAACACCAACTCTCTATTTTCTCTAGCACCTACTAGAAGGAAGCACCAACTCCCTAGTTTCTCTAGCACCCACTAGAAGGAAGCACCAACTCCCTAAGTGTTCTAGAACCAAATGGATGGAAGAAACAACCTCCAGTCACATAGGCACCAACCTATATAATAGAGAACAACAATTCTCCCTTGCACCACCCTGCCACCCTGGTTTCTCTGGCTGCAACCAGATGGAAGCTACAACTCCCTATGTTTAAGCACCCACTTGAACCTTTGAGGACAACAATCCTCCCTAGAACCTCACTTCCACCCTTAAATATAAAGTTTTCTATATATAAATTTATCACAGTGATACAATATTTATCATTGGCTTACCAGGCTTATCACTGTTCTGCTATGCTGCTCTACTCTCCTGTATCAGTGTCTCTCTGTCTGCATCTTCTTGCAATTTCTGATCTTACATTTTTCTCTACAATAGCACCTCAACCTTCCTTTAGTGTCTCGTTGTCTTGCTTCACACATGCCTTGCGCTTTCTGTGCTTCTTCCTTTTATGCTCTGTGCACCATGTCCATTCAATGCACCATTCCTCTTCTCTGTATTTCAGCTACTGCACACTTCTCCTTCTACACTCCTGAATCCCTCTCAACAACAACAACCATCTCTTCTTTCTTCTGCCTTCTTATAGTCTCTGTGCACCTTGTGCATCCCCTGTGCTTAATGATTCTGCATGATCTTCATGTCGAGTGCTCTTCCTATTCATCATTGCAACTCTTCAGCTTCTCTGGTTGTTAAACCCGTGTGTCCATCATCACTGGGTGTTATGCTGAGATTCCTTAGCCTCTCCAATAGTCGAGACTCTTTGTCTTCTCTGTCACACTCAAGCTCATCCTCTCTGTTGCAGTTACAAACTTCAACGCTCATCCATCTGTCAATTTCCTCTACGAACAATCTTCATTCCACTGGAAGATTCCTTAAGACTCTTCAGCTCCTCTGGAAATCACACAGAAGTCTCTTTGAGTCCTTTGGCAGAAACCATTAGTGGTTTCTAGTAGTTACACTGTGAACCTCCAAAGACCACTTCAGCAACTGAATCGCCACTTATCGATTAACTGTGAAGAGAAAAAATAGCCCTTCGATCATATTCCTGAATAACCTGCACCGTTGGATCATAAATGATGGGTCTCATGCTTATTTCACCATTTTGCAATTCAGCCTTTTGGCGTTTCGGCATTCCGACATTCCTGTTGCAAAGTGTTTCGACACTCCAACTCCCGGTATCCAAAACCAACACCAAAAGGTGTTTTTTTCATTTCGACATTTTGGCATTCCAACATTCCTTGTGATGAAGTGTTTTGATGCTCCATCTCCTGTTATCCAAAATCTACACAAAAAGGTGTTTTGGCGTTTCGCATTTCGCGACTTCGGGACTCCTGTGATGAAGAGTCTCAACTCTTGATTCCTCCAACTCTCGGTATCTGAACCTCTGGTCGATGTGCCTATTTTGGGTTTTTGGGGTTTTGCATTTCATGATTCCAAGACTCCTGATGATGAAGAGTCTTGACTCTTCCAACTCCCAGTATCCGAAACTATCCTCCCGCTTTCAGGATTCCGATGTTTCGCATTTCGTGATTTTAGGACTCTTGATAATGAAGAGTCTCGACTCTTCCAACTCTTGGTATCTGAAACTGTCCTCCTGGCTTCAGGATTTTGGTGTTTCACATTTCACGATTTCGAGACTCCTGATGATGAAGAGTCTCGACTCTTCCAACTCCCGGTATCCAAAACTGTCCTCCTACCTTCGGGATTTTGGTGTTTCGCATTTCACGATTCTGGGACTCCTGATGATGAAGAGTCTCGACTCTTCCAACTCTCGGTATCCGAAAATGTCCTCCTGCCTTCGGGATTTCTGTGTTTCACATTTCACGATTCTAGGACTCCTGATGATGAAGAGTCTCGACTCTTCCAACTCTCGGTATCTGAAACTGTCCTCCTGCCTTCGAGATTTTGTAACCCCGCTTCACTTTGCTCTTTAAAGAACATGCAGGTTCTCATTGATCCAATGTCGGTTGGACCTCTGGCTCAGATCTGTTGTTCTTCGGGAATTCTCAATGGGATCCAAAGATCACTGTCACTTCTCCTCTTGGGATTACACATCCTCCTAACTTGGAATAATTTCTAAGTGTCAAAGGCCTCGACCTTTGATCCGTCTAAGATCCTGAGTATGCTATCTCTCTTGAGCTTTGGCAATGAGTTAACCTAGTCCCTGGTGCACACCTACGCACTGCGTGTGACTCTGTGCTAATCCTCCTGAGCTTACATTGTCCCTGTTTTGCCATCACTGCATACTCTGATCTTGCCATCAATGACAAGCACACGTTCCAGTAAACGTGCCAACAATATCCCCCTTTGGCATTGATGGCAACCCTGAATGACTGTGCTAATCTATTTGGACCTCCAACTGTAGCATCTGGTCCGAACCACTCCTTTTCTCCCCCTTTGACATCAATGTCAAAGAAAACATGCTCCCCCTGAGCTGTTGCAGTATTTTTAGGAGGTATCAGATATTCAATCAATACAAAAATCCCCCTAATAGGATGGACTCTCTTAGGTGTGAGACGGAATGACACCCAGCTTCTGTCGGAGATATTCAAATGGTGTCTTGGCTAGGGGTTTAGTAAAGATGTCTGCAATTTGTTCTATGGTTGGAATGTAATGGACCTGAAGAATTTGATTGGTGACTTGCTCTCTCAGAAAATGGTATTTTATGGGAATATGCTTGGTCTTGGAGTGGAATACAAGATTCTTGGACACATTGATGGCACTAGTGTTATCACAATGAATTG
>JZKD02S0070864.1:42531-62833 GCA_000966675.3 Picea glauca
ATATTTAACTATTCTCATTTCATATGCAGTCAATGTTCCTAGAAGTTGATCAAACTCCAAGGTTTTTAGATCATTAAGTTCTTCTATAGCAGAGACCTTCGGGTTGAACCTATCTCGTAGAGATCTTAAAATTTTCTGAACTAAAGAAGGTTCCTCAATTTTTTCACCAAGTGCTTTCATTTCATTTACCAGTTCTTCAACTCTCAGAAAGTATTTTTCAACAGTTTTGTCTTCTTTCATCTTCATCTATTCAAACTGTACTCTGTAGGTTTGAAGCTTGGCATCCTTTACCTTCTCATTACCTTCATAACTGTTAATGAGTTTGTCCCACATTTCTTTGGCAGTTCCTAGGTGCATAACTTTTACGAATTCTTCTTCTGTAAGCCCACTCAAGATAACATTCATAGCCTTAGCGTTGAAGGTAAATTCTAGATTGTCATCCTTATTAGCTAGTACAACTGGCTTTACATAACCAATATCTACCACATCCCAGACATCTGCACCTAAATCCATTATGTAGGTTCTCATTCTAACTTTCCAGAAGGTAAAGTTTGTTCCATTGAACAGAGGGGCCTTATTGGTTGAATTTCCTTAGATAAAAGGGGCCTGCTCTGATACCAATTGTTGAACAACTGAAAGGGGGAGGGGGGGTGAATCAATTGTTATCGAGCTTAAACAATTATGCTTATTTTAAAATCTTTGCAGAGCACTGAATGACAATTAAAATAATGCAGGGAAGTAAGCAATAGAACATTCAACATCATTCACACATATGGAATATACAGAGACAAATATTTCCTGAGGAAACCCATAAAGGGTAAAAACATCTTCTTCTCTATATGATAAGTAATATTTACATTCTATACATTATCATACTTATGAGCACCAACTCATAATGAGGCTACAACCTCTGTTTTACAAGCTGCAACTTGCTGAGAGAACCAACTCTCTGTTTTCTCTAGCACCTACTAGAAGAAAGCACCAACTCCCTGGTTTCTCTAGCACTCACTAGAAGGAAGCACCAAATCCCTAAGTGTTCCAGCACCAACTGGATGGAAGCACCAACCTCCAGTAACACAGGCACCAACCTGTATAACAGAGAACAATACTCTCCCTTGCACCACCCTGTCACCCTGGTTTCTCTGGCTGCAACCAGATGGAAGCTACAACTCTCTATGTTCAAGCACCCACTTGAACCTCTAAGGACAAAAATCCTCCCTAGAACCTCCCTTCTACCCTTAAATATAAAGTTTGCTATATATAAATTTATCACAGTGATACAATATTTATCATTGGCTTACCAAGCTTATCACTGTTCTTCTATGCTGCTCTTCTCTCCTGTATTAGTGTCTCTCTGTCTGCATCTTCTTGTGATTTCTGATCTTCTGTTTTTCTCTACAAGAGCACCTCAACCTTCCTTTAGTGTCTCAATGTCTTGCTGCACACATGCCTTGCACTTTCTGTGCTTCTGCCTTTTATGCTCTGTGCGCCATGTCCATTCAATGCACCATTCCTCTTCTCTATATTTCAGATGCTACACACTTCTCCTTCTACACTCCTGAATCCCTCTCAACAACAACAACAACCATCTCTTCTTTCTTCTGCCTTCTTATAGTCTCGGTGCACCTTGTGCATCCCCTATGTGCAATGCTTATGCATGCTCTTCATGTCGAGTGCTCTTCTTGTTCATCATTGTGACTCTTCATCTTCTCTGGCTGTTAAACCCATGTGTCCATCATCACTCGGTGTTATGCTGAGATTCCTTAGCCTCTCCAACATTCAAGATTCTTTTTCTTCTCTATCACAATTGAGCTCATCCTCTCTATTGCAGTTATAGGCTTCAACGCTCATCCATCTGTCAATTGCCTCTACGAATAGTCTTCATTCCACTGGAAGATTCCTTGAGACTCTTCAACTCCTCTGGAAATCACACAGAAGTCTCTTCGAGTCCTCTGGTAGAAACCATCAGTGGTTTCTAGCAGTTACACTGTGAACCTCCAAAGACCGCTTCAGCAACTGAATCACCACTGATTGATTAACTGTGAAGAGAAACAATATCCCTTCAATCATATTCCTGAATAACTTGCACCGTTGGATCATAAATGATGGGTCTCGCGCTTATTTCTCCATTTCACAATTCGACCTTTCGATGTTTTGACATTCCGACATTCCTGTTGCAAAGTGTTTCGACACTCCAACTCCTGGTATCCGAAACCAACACCAAAAGGTGTTTTTCGCATTTCGGCATTTCAACATTCTAGCATTCCTTGTGATGAAGTGTTTTGACGCTCCATCTCTCGGTATCCGAAATATACACAAAAAGGTGTTTCGACATTTCACATTTCACGACTTCGGGACTCCTGTGATGAAGAGTCTCAACTATTGACTCCTCCAACTCTTGGTATTCGAACCTCCGATCGATGTGCCTGTTTTGGGTTTTTGGGGTTTCGCATTTCACGATTCCGGGACTCCTAATGATGAAGAGTCTTTACTCTTCCAACTCCCGGTATCTGAAATTGTCCTCCTGCTTTCAGGATTTCAGTGTTTTTCATTTCGCAATTCCGGGACTCCTGATGATGAAGAGTCTCAACTCTTCCAACTCCCGGTATCCGAAACTATCCTCCTGCCTTTGGGATTTCAGTGTTTCACATTTCACGATTCCGGGACTCCTGATGATGAAGAGTCTCGACTCTTACAACTCCCGGTATCCGAAAATTTCCTCCTTCCTTCGGGATTTCGATGTTTCACATTTCACGATTCTGAGACTCCTGATGATGAAGAGTCTCGACTCTTCCAACTCCCGGTATCCGAAACTGTCCTCCTGCCTTCAGGATTTCGGTGTTTCACATTTCGCGATTCTAGGACTTCTGATGATGAAGAGTCTCGACTCTTCCAACTCTTGGTATCCGAAGCTGTCCTCCTGCCTTCGAGATTTCGTAACCCCGCTTCACCTTTCTCTTTAAAGAACATGCAGATTCTCCTGGATCCAACGCCGGTCAGACCTCGGGCTCAGATCTGACATTCTTCAGGAATTCTCAATGGGATCCAAAGATCACTACCACTTCTCCTCCCGTGCTTACACATCCTTCTAACTTGGAATAATTTCTAGTTGTCAAAGGCCTCGACCTTTGATCTGTCTAAGATCCTAAGTATGCTATCTCTCTTGAGCTTTGGCAATGAGTTAACCTCATCCCTGGTGCACACCTATGCATTGCGTGAGACTCTGTGCTAATCCTCTTGAGCTTACATTGTCCCTATTTTTCCATCGCTGCATACTCTGATCTTTCCATCAATGACAAGAACACCTGCCTGTAAACATGCCAACAATATCCCCCTTTGGCATTGATGGAAACCTTGAATGACAGCGCTAATCTGTTTGGACCTCCAACTGTAGCATCCAGTCCAGACCACTCCTTTTTTCCCCCTTTGACATCAATGTCAAAGAAAACATTCTCCCCTTGAGCTATTGCAGTATTTTTAGGAGGTATCAGATATTCAATCAATACAAAATTCCCCCTAACAGGATGGACTCTCTTAGGTGTGAGATAGGATGACACCTAGCTTCTGTCAGAGATATTCAAATGGTGTCTTGGCTAGGGGTTTAGTAAATATGTCTGTAATTTGTTCTGTGTTTGGAATGTAATGGACCTGAACAATCTAATTGGTGACCTACTCTCTTAGAAAATGGTATTTTATGGGAATATTCTTGGTCTTGGAGTGGAATACAGGATTCTTGGACACACTGATGGCACTAGTGTTATCACAATGAATTGGGATCAGTGCAACGTATTTTACCTCCAAGTCTGCAAGTGTCTGAATCATCCATAATACCTGAGTGCAACAGGTAGCAGCATCAATGTACTCTGGCTCTATAGTTGATAAAGAAATGGAAGCTTTCTTTTTACTCAACCATGCTACTAGAGAATCTCCTAAGAAGAACACACCTCTTCAGCATCAGCTGTGTCCTCTGTAGACGACTCATTTTTGTACCAAATCAGTTAAATCCACGGGATAAATAAAGCCAACTTTAAGAATTTTTTCAATCTCAAGCTTGATAGTGGTTGCTTTACGAGGTTGGACCGGGCGGAGTCTTTGCCAGACGGGTTTAGCGCCTAGGTACATCTTAATTTCATGTACAACAATATCGAGGTCAATACCCGACATCTCTTCATATCTCCATGCGAAGATGTCACGAAAATCCTGAAAAAGGGACTTATATGTGACAACCTCATCGGTGGAACACGAAGCTCTGATGTGTAAATTTTCGACAACTCCAGGTTTAATGGATACATCGAGGGGAATGGTGAGTGAAATGTTACTCGAGTTCCCTTCATATAACACATCGTGTGTAGACTCGGGAACATAAGATATGACAACAATGGTCGACGGAGTCGAGATCTGTTGGTAACTCTCTAAGGTGTGATGTTCCAGAAAGAGGATGGAAAGATGATTCCCATCATCCCATGGGGTGTTTTCCATGGACATAACTGACATGATCATCTCGTCCGTAGGAAAAATAACATGGAAAGGATCAGAAGATAGATCACCAAGAGAGGTAGTGGAAGGGTTTTATGATTGAATGGATCGATAAGCGGATTCAACCGGACTTAAAGGCATCTAGTCGCCATAGCGAAGATAATCACCAAGTGCGGGTACTATCCACGGGTCAGAAGACGCAGGGGTTTCATGAGCGGAGGTGGAAATCATGTTGATCGAGGCAACCAAAGGAGTTGGAACATCGGGTGGTGGGATCGAGAACGTACCCATCATAGTTGAATATTTTAGTAGACCCACACTGACATTCTCATACCCAGGGGGTGTCTTTGAAATGAAGGGTACGTTGCTAGTACGAGCATCAAAGTTAAAAAAGGCTAGTTGGTCTACTGTAACAAATTTTCCTTGGTGTGGAAAACGTACTACACGGAAAAGAGTAGATACAACTGCACGCATGGAATCAATCTAGCTATGGCCAAGTAAGAGGTTGTAATCAAGAGGTGCATCAAAGACCTCAACTTCAACATTGACCGATTTGCCTTCTAACATAATAGGCAATGAGGGGAGTACACCGTAGGGTTTAAAGACAGAGCCATTGAAGTCTTTGAGCGTGTTGTGTGATTTAGTTAAGGGAGGAGATCCAATGGATTTCCAACAAGCAACAAACATTACGCACATCGAGGCACCCTCGTCAATAACGATTCTACAAATGTTCTTGTCTGTGACAACAACTTGTATTTGAAATGCGAGTTGAGGGGGTAGCCTTGGAATGTGATCCTACAGGTAAAAAATTATCAAATTCGTATCCGTTGGGTCAATTCCACCAATCGATTTTAACAGTGCCCTCTGTTGAGTGGGAAAAATTTGAAGGGCTTCGAGAGATGACATCGTGGAAGGTGCTTGCACCAAATCTTCTACAATACTGTAGTTCTGAGCAACATGTGCATGAGGGTTGAAGGAAAACTTTCAAACAACACCCTTTGGGGGAGGGCGAAGAACTATATCAAGACTCAGTCATTCGAGATGAAGAGGACTGTTGGGAGATGAATTTGAGGGAGACTGTTGAACCAACGGAGGTGGTGTATCATCAAATTTCTCTTTTGAGGAAGAGTAATCTTTGGCCTGAGTGGTAAGTATAATGTCATTCTTTTTTGAATCACCTGTGCACATAAGTACATAAGAAGTAGTGGAGGGAAATGGTTGGTCGTGAATGACCAATTGGGCCTGTTGTTGGTAAGGGAAAGGTTGGGACAAAATGACAGGTGTGGGAGGTTTCGCAGTCCCTTGAAGGAACTTAGTAACCTCAGCCCGTCTTGGACAATCTTTCATGTAGTGATCATCACCACGGATAAGGCAATGGTATCGGGGTTTACTCTTATCCTTATCATCAACAAGTTGTGTTTTGATTTTTCAGATTGCGGGTTATTTTTATCCTCCTTATTCTTACCCTTCCCTTTCTTAGATTTATTTTTCCCAGTTGGGGTAGATTGAACGGAGTTCACCTCAGAGGTTTTGTCGGTGGAAGGAGTAGGAGACGGAGAATTTTGAACATCAAAAGCAATAGACTTGGGATTGGTGGGAGAGGCTTGTGCAGATTGAGGTTGAGCATGGAAGGTGCCAATCACACCATCAACCACATGAGAAACATCAGGGGTATTTGAGGTAGTGGTGGTAGAAGGACGAGGTGCATCAGGGAGAAAATTGTAAAGAGTACTTGTTTGTGAATAAACGAGGTTGAGGTACTGAGCACGATTGATCACCTGTTCTTCTATGACAACTCTGCCCATGGAAATGTCACGAGAGATTTTATTCATGAAGGATTTCGTGATCCATTCTTCCAATAATTGATCGGGAAGATCGAGTTTGATCCAATGTCGTCTTCATCTCCACTCATGAATGTGATCAGAGATATGAGTGGCCTTATTTTTCTTGAAGGAACTTAAAATCTCGGTTCTCGTTTCATAATGGATTGGAAACTGGTAGTGTGTGAGGAAAGCCATGTCTAGGGTATTAAATTCAGTGAAGAAGCCTCATGGTAATTCTATATAACACTTTGCAACCGAACTCATAAGAGTTTGTTGGAAGAATCATAACCGAATAGAATCGTCCATCAAAGAGTTGGACGAACACCAAAGGTGAAAAGTCATGACATGGTTGTTTGGATCTTCTCCCAGTTTACCATCAAATTTTGGAATGTCGTATGGTATCTTGGCCAGTATAACGGGCCAATGGGGAGAATGCAAGATGGGGTCATTCAAGATTCTTTACAAGTCAGGAAGATCTAAAGTGGCTAAAAAGGGTAACTGTCTATTCACATGAGGATACTGGTGACTTTGGGGAGGAAGTTCCATCGGTATACCAGTAGGACCGTAAGCATTCTACATGTGAGGTGAAGGTCCTAACAGATTCAGACATGAATGTGGAGGCATGTATCCCATAAGGTTGTAATGATTAGGGATGTTCCCCTGAAAAGGGACACTAGATTGAACGTTCGAACCCCAAATGGGATTGGAAGAATCGAGATATGATTGGCCCGAGCTAGGGGGTATGAAAGAGATGACTTGAGGTTGTTGACCCCCAGATGATTGTGTATTTCCCTGAATGATAAGTTTCCAATACTGGGATAATAATCCAGGAATGTTTTGTCCACAAGGTGGGGTAGGAATTCCAAGTGGGGGTTGTCCTCCAAGCGGGGGTTGTGTTCCAATTTGGTTGTGACTTCCAAATTGAGTTTTTCCCCCACTGTTATATTGTCCTCCAACATGAATCTGAAAACCATAAGTGAATGATGGAGTATATCCTCCAATAGGATTAGAGCCACTCAAGATAAATCCTCCCATAAAAGGCAGATAAGACCCTTCGGAGGGGACCTGGGAAGGTGTCAGAATGAAACCGACAACAACATTGTATCCAGGAGGGGTAAAAATTCTAGAAACTCCAGAAGGAACTTGGGTAGAAATGGGAATTGAAGTATTTAAATCATGGTACCCATGAGGAAGGAATGGGACAGGTCTAGACAAAAGTGGTGTACCCATGGAAGCTTGGGTAACCACCGTATTCCCAATGGGAAAAGTCGTAGCGTTTGGGACCATTGTAGAATGGGCCATATGCAGAGGGATGGTCTAGCTAGGTGTTACGAGGAAAAAACTATCTATGGCCAAGGGTAAACCACAACAGACAGGTATGACTACAGAAATCAACTCAATTCCATTGTATGCTATATAAACTAATGTGCAAGATAAGAAAGAGGCCTACCTCGATCCAACGTTTGATGATGTTCCACCGTTGAGCACTTCGACCCAAAAATTTGTACCTACAATAAGTTATGAACGAACAAGCAAATAAAGTATATAGTGATAATGTAAAGGGGTTAGCACATCAGATAACACAATCCATTAATAAACATTACAAACATGCCCATGGATAATAATCATATATTTGCACGATACCAATAGGATGGGAAAGGATTATTTCTATTAATAATTGATCAATAGAAGTGTTAACATTAATGACTTCTGTGTCGGCACGGTTTGAAACCAAGGAACCAAGTTCCTTCCAAGTGGGTCTCCACCACTTCAATCCTCCAGCAAAGGCAAGCTCGAAAGAGAGAGACAATGAGGTTCTCTCAACAATAGGGAAAGAGATTGGGGGTTGAACATTGTGTTCAGACTTAAGGGACAAAGGGATGCAGACTCAATATGAAGTAATTTCTCCAGAGCAACTTTGCTCTCAAAGTTGAATTCTTTATCCTCCTTTCCATAGCTCGAAATTGTGCTCCTATAGCCTTCAAATTGCAACTGAAGGGTCGATTCGGAACATTTCCAGTATATGGAAGGCCAAGGATCAGAGATCTCTTGTTGTGACATGGAAACCTGAGTCCATTTTTGTATTTTCTGGCACAAATCTCGATGTACGTGGGCTGTAGTGGAGAAACCTGTGTATACGCTTGTTGTATAGCTGATAGGGCACATATATGTGTAAAAATGTTTATTTTTATCTTTGGATTTGTCAAAAAGGGATGATAAGATTGCATAGGGAAATGGAAAAAGGCCCTCTGTGCAAGATAGCAATGGTGAAGAAAATCTTGCTATAAGACTAGGACCAGCGGATTGTGTGTCTGAACCCACAAAAAGATAACAAGTCGTTCTATTAAAGTGATCTAGAGGTATCGTATAAGTAGCATACGTCTCGGGTAGTTCAGAGATGACAGGTATATCAACACCTGTACGTGAGTCGTAAAGGTCTCCCAATGTAGCCGGGGTTAGAAATATGTCAGTGGTCCAAAATGGGTCTTCACTTTCCGGGCTGGTAAGAGGTCCTGTTGGTATTCCATAAGTGTCAACAACAAGTTCTCCAGAGGAATTCAGTTGGAGAATATGTCTCTCGTATCTAGGAGGTATTCAGAAAGCGCCTAGAGAATCAGAAACAATTCGATAATTTTCTAGAGAGTTAGTTCTTTCCTCTTGAGATGGTATATTTTCATGGAACTCACTCTATTGAGGAGAGCCCTCTGGTGGGTTAGGAAGCAAGGGCTCAGAAACTTCCAGATCTTCTGGAGGTAGTCCTTGCATCCTACGCGAAGGACGTGGAGGGTCAATGTTGGCTAAGCCAAAATTTTACGAAAAAAATCTATGGCCAATTATGAAAACAAACAACACTTGCTAATAAAATCTATGAATCAGACCAGGCAAACAAAACCTTCTTATTTCGAAGTCACTAGTTGGTGATGAAATCCAACGTCATGAAGTCAAGACAAGAATGGGCTAGAACAAAGCGGGTGGAAAAGTTACGTCGACGACCTTCTTAACAGACTTACACCTGGGTGCAAGCTCCCACACATAATTGTGGGTATACCCTTCAAGGAGCCCGAGTGAGTCTGGCCAACGTCAATTCTAGGTACCGTGAAGACTTGCCCCTCCACAATCACCTCGTGTAAGACCCTAAGAATATAGGCCACAAAGGCTACCAAGAACAACAATGATGCCTGGGGAAACAGTCGACAGTCCGATCCACGCGCAAAGCCAGGGTATCTATCCCAAAATCAACTTGAGAGGCTTCCACTCATCATTGTGGGTACAACTTCAAGCGACCCACATAATATGCGCAATCTCTACACTGAGATCAGCAAAGCAAGGTGAGTAACTCTGCCAATCTCAATGCGACCTTAGGTTTGACTCTTGTGTGAGAAGGGATTCCAAGGACAAAATGTTGCAAATGGAATTAAACACTCCCTATCACAAGATGCTATTGTGTGTTTTGTTCTTTGGAGAGTGTGTCTCACAGTCTATTCCAAAGATCTAGCCTAGCTAATGTTGGTGTAAAAGAGCCCTAGAAAATAAAAGTTACTAATTGATTTTTAGATTTCACAATGTTTTTTAAGAGCTGTTGTTACTCAAGAGGGAGATGGGAATGAAACCAATGTTGTGTGGGACCTTGACCCAATAATATGCAAATAGAAATGAATGATGCAAATTTTTGTTCAATGAATTCTATTTACAATAGGGAGAAGGTATTTTTGGAATGATGTAAGCTACAAAATATACTTTCTTTTTATTGAATGGACACAAATGCAAACAACCAAAAAACAATGCAGTTTCTCAATGTTCTCTTCTTTTGGATGCAATACATTTTCCTTATATATGATTACTTTAAAGAATAAGTGAATTTAAATTCTTCCTTCCTAAAACCAGATCAGGGGCATGACGAATAAAGGACAAGTAATGCAAGAAAAATTATACACTCAACAAGCACCCAAATCAAACTTTCAATGGAGATAAAATTAAAAAATGACAAGAAAGTATTCCTTCAGATGTAAATGAAAAATGACTTCCCAATCATCAAGCAGTCCAGAACACGTAATCAATCCAAAATGCTGAATCCAATCAAAGAGTTTTAATTGAACAAGAACTCAGATACAAGCTCAGAGATTATATCCTTGTCGATAAAAATCAAAGACAAAAACTGGAAAAAGATTAAAAAAGAGGTATTCGATTTCCGAAACCAATCAAAAACAAGTTAAACTTCTAGAAAATAGTCAAGGGATGACATCAAAAGTCCCTCCCAGCTAATCAAAGAAAAACTGGGATTAACAGAGGCTAAAACCCAACTCAAAAAATTTCATAGGCGCCGCCGCAGCCTAATAGCACATTACAGTGTGGAAATCAAGAGTTTCCACAGGCCAGAAACATATAAGGTGCGGAAATTTCGAACTAAAGCAAACAACCAGGGTGCGGAAATTGAAGGTTTTTGCAGGCTATGTATAGGGTACAGTGTGGAAGTGTCTGCAAATCAAGAAATTTTGAGTAGAGGGTAAAGGATCTAAGTGGACTTTCAAATCCAAAGAGTCTGAGTGGATCTCCCATAGACTCAGAGACCGATTTCAAGTAAAAAGGATAGGTTAAAAGCAAATCGCCAACAAAAAACCACAATCCATTCATATCCCCAATGGTGTCGACAATTTTGTTATTGGATAAATCGGTGAATGCAGACATAAACTAATCTCCCTAGATCCACTTGGATCTAGAACAAAACAAGACAAGACATGACGCTTTCCCTAAGTTTCTACCATTGAATTTACTTCCAAAGAAGGAATAGATGACATACTTTTAGATATCGCTTCCTTATATCTATGTTTTTTCTGCTTTGCTCCGGTGCTCTTGTGAGATCAGATCTGCAATGACACAAACCAACCAAAGTGAAAGAAACAATTGTAGATTCAATGGAGACCTAAACATGTGATCAAGGAGTCATGTAATAAAACACTAATGATTTTATGGGAAAGAAACATGTCACCGTATCAAATTAAGTAAAAGTGGAAGATACAACCAAATTGCCTTGCCGTCGCAAGTTCCTTTTCGGTGGTCCTTTGTTCCAACACAAACATACACTTGCTCTAGATTTGTATGAAGATGGTACACAAAAGCTTGATGGACAAATGGATGCCTCAAGCATCAGTTGTAATAGGATCCTTCACACAGTCTTCAACCTATTCTTTCAACAATTCTTTGCTCAATCTTGCTTAACCTTTTCCATGAGAAACCCATCATTATATAGGAGAAGGTGAAGTGGTTACAAGGATGAGGATGATCCCACCAAATCAGAGAATTCAGTAAGATCACAACCATACAGACACCACCTCACATTCTCTAAGATTCTCCTTCTAGAAACTTTGTGAAAATTCTTCCTTTCCTTAGCTTCAAACACCACCGCACCCTGCCTATATAGCAATATGTGGAAATCCCATGATCTAGGCATAGAGAAACCTACGGAAATCAAGGATTTCCGCACTGTGTACCACTGCCTGCCTGCAACGTCGTTCTAAAAATATGCCTTGTAGGGGAAGAACTTAGTTATTTTTCTCATGTAAAAGATTGTTTTGAGAGCCTGAACACATGCTTGTAGGGTAATCATTAAAGTAACTAAAATAATGTGTAACAATTTCTATGGAGACTGTATGTCTCTGGACAGTAGATGTATGCTACTGTGGTAGATGTGTTCCACTGGTTGTGACTATGCGTCACTAATTAAGTAGTTGTGTGCTACTTGGTGTGGTAGTGTACCACTGGATTGTAGTTGTGTACTACTATGGATAGACACGGTTGTGTTCTATTGAATGACATTATTCTAATTTTCCTTGAATACTATCAGTAGTGTTGAAAATGATTATCAGCTAGATGGATGGTCAGTGTATTGATGGACATACATTCTCTACACGAAAAATGGTACATGACATTTATTCTTCTAGGACATATGCCTGGATTAGAAGAATGGTTCTTGTATCACTCTTTGGAGTGAGTGACTTATTCAACATCATGTCTAATTACTTAGATGGAGTATGGTTTCGAGAGATGATGCAGTTGATGCTGTCAGATGACACTGATAGTGATGATGGTTCTTGTGATATAATCATGAGATAGTATTTACGACTATGATGATGCTACCAGTTGAATGGTATGTTTGTGATCAAAACCATTGCCTTCAATACCTCCCTAGCTAGGAGGAAGTGTTGATATTATGGTAGCTGCGGGAGGTATTTACCTCCATGTGTAACCCTGATGAGAATAGAATATTCCAGGAAGCAAGAAGTAACCCTAAAGCATTGAACATAACCCTAGAAGACAAGTCGGCTCAAGGAAATAATTAATATTAAGTATTTAGTCTTCAGAATGAGAAGTTGTCCCAGACAACTCAAGAAACAGTATAAATACAAGTATCCAGACCTCATTTCATACACACTACTCAGAATTTCAGCTGGGAAGAAGTGTGCACTGTAGGAACTAGGCTAGTGCGCAAGTCTGGGGAGCAGCTGTAGCCTGCAGCTGCCACAATCTGGTTTCCTGGTTTAGGCTCAGATTTTCTGTTGGTTATGGTTGGAATTTCTGATCAGTCTTGGTTATATTTATGCATTAGCCTTGGTTGTATATTGGTTTTCTTCCAGAATCATTCTCTCTCAAGGTTAAGGTGCTCGGGGGTGGCTTCAACCTATGGTTGGGTTACAATATTGCTATATTTCTTATGGTTAAACGAGCACATCCATTACTTTATAACAGGATAAAACAAAGCCTTTGCGTCCAACCTAAATTTGTTTGTAGGCCGAGTCCTGAGTCTTCTTGCATAATCTGTTAGTTGCTTTCTTTTACCCTTTTGTCGTGTTCTTTTATTACCTTTTTGATTTTGTATGGTATCTGAAGGTTCTTCTATCTCCCTTATTGTATTTTATTCTACATACTCAATTATATTTTCTCTAGAAGGTGAAATTGGTTTTACTGTAACCTTCCTGGCTCTTTTTCTGGTGTATACTCTTTTGCATTCATGAGATTTTAGTCTTTCTGTAGTAGATGCCAGTTCTTGTATTAATATGTCTTGTTCAAGGATAAACTTCCCTTTACTCGATTTTGTCTCTCCATTAACAAATTAAACATCCACTTGTGCCATTTTGAGTCTGTTTTTCAAGCTATTGGTTTTCTTGGGAGCTTTAGTATTTGCAGCAAGAACAATTTTTTGAATTCTCCGTGTTTCAAAATCAGATTCGACCAAGAATTTTTCCCATGGAGTTTGGATCCTATTTAACTCTTGAATGACCAATACCTTGATAAGTCCTTGATGAATAATGATATACTGAGCATTATTTGGATGAGTTTGAATTTTATTATCCATTTTGGTTAGACTTTTCAATAAATAGTAAGGTAAATTCATTCTTCTATTACCATTTGTTGGCACAGGGGCAGACCTAGGGTTCAACGCTACAAAAATGCACCAAAAAAACCCTAACTACCAGCCCTTTTGGAAACACCTGTGAAGCAGATGAAGTCTCACCCGAGGTAGAGGCAGGGGTGGTTGCAAGACTCAAGTGTCTGCAACCTTAGCTGGGACACAGATATGTGATTATAACACTTAGAAATCACTTAGCATAGATTATTGATCAATATTAAACCCTTATGATACTTCGCAGATAACACAAAGCATCATAGTATGTACTTAGATCTAAGATAATTCAACAATTAGCCACAAAAAAATAGATTAGATTCGACAGATCAAGCACTAAGCATCTTACACACCATATCTAACATTCATTCATATCTCAAAAGCACAAAGCATAAATAGATCTATCTAAACACATCAAAGCACTTAGGAAAGGAGGAGACAAACACATCAGGTCGAGGCACATAGCACAACACACAAATTTACCATGGTTCACTCCCACCCTGGGGCTACGTCCACAAAGTATTCTTCTTTATTAGCTTCAGTTAATCAGGTTACAACATAAAGCCATCCAAATCCCTCTTCGCATAGGAAAGAATATCTGCACAGCTCGCTAGATCCTTCTTCCTTGTGATAAAATCACATAGCCTTCTACAATATCCTTCACTTAGTCTCTTACAGTATGCACAAAGCATTTACAATCATTACCAACACTTAGTACTACTCACAACTGTTCGATCACATAAATCGCACTCTACTACTCTTCTCCCCACCCCTTTTCACTTAGTTTGCCTATACATCTATTTATACATACAACAGTGGGCCTAAGCATGGGTAATCCCACGAGCCAACATCCCTTTCCCATTACATTATCCTCAAAAATGAAAAAAGGACCCAAAAAGGGGTCTAGCTTCCACGATTTCTGCTTCACGTTGCGTTCCATCTTTGACAAGATGTTGAAGTCCCAAAAATTGTCAAATACGACCAAGTGTTCCTCAAAACTTGGTCAGGGCCAACATGCCCCCAACACTCACCTATGACTCATCCTGAGTCACTCAGGTCTAGGTGAATTTGCCTTAAAGGTCTCGAGCTTGGCTCGAGCTTCTTCAACTTGTCTCTGTGCTACTGCTTCTTGCTCAGTTAATTCTTGAACAACCGCTTCGCTGATAGGTCCTTCCAGTTGTTTCTCAACTGTAACAACTACTTGTTCTAGTAGTGTTCCTTGGCCTTCAATTTCTTCAAACAATAGGTAGGCTGCCTCCTGGCTCGGCTGGAGTTTCTGGGTGACTTCCATCACTCTGTTCTGCATGGTAAGAACGAGTTGTTGGGCAGTGCGTTGTTCCTAGGATCTCTTCATCCTCTTGATGGGTGACAGGAGCTTGAGTTGCACCTATACTGTATCTGTGTGATGATTTTATTTCTAGAGTTGGGACTCCAGTTTCTTCAACTCCGGGTCTTCAGATAGTTGTTCATATATCTGCGCACTTCTGCTACTTAGTTGTTTACATTCTGTAGTAAGTGTTTTAATCCTCTCGACTACACTCTGAGCATTCAATTCTCGCTGGTCATGCACTTCTTGTGGATTTTGTGGTATGGTATGAAGCTCTAATTCCACAACCCTTTGTTGAAGTTGCTGAATAACTTCAACCGGTTTCATCACTTGGTGCTCTATGGGCTCTTCAACCTTCTTCTCTAAGCCGGTCACAGAGTGAAATGATCTGTTGACTGCTTCTTCAATTCCTATTTTCTTTGCAAGTAGATGCTCTTTCTATTTTTGGATCTTCACTCTGTCTTCTTCAATTTTTGCTTGGAGAGCATTCTTCTCTTGTTGCGTGGCTTGGCTTTGCTCAATAATTTCCTCCTGTGCTTTCTTTAGGGCCTGGGTGGCTTGCACTTTTTCTTCCTGAGCATGTCGAAGGCGTACTTCGATTGTATCAACAATATTGTAGAGCTGAAATGATTCATCTCCCACTTCTATTGTTCCTTCTCGCAGAGGTGCAGTAGAGATTGCTCAGCTAGATTGGAGTGCTTGTTGTACTCCTTGGAGCATGATCTCAATTTGGATATACATTTGTTTCTTATTTTCCTCCTACTTCTCTATGATTTCCTTTGAAGCATCATTGACTGCTACAACAATGAAATCAAAGTCATCGAACATGAGGGTAGTTCACATATTGGTTAAAGGGGTTCTTGGTTTCTTTCCGGAGGAATATTTCAGAGGTGAGACCTTCCTTTTCTTCAATGAGTCTTCTTCATCCCTAGGTGGTGGTACTTCGAATTTTTGTTGTTCAATTTCTATACCGTCTTCGTCATCACCTTCTTCATCTGGTGTAATGGAAGCCATCCTTAAAGATAGGTTGTCAACATCCTGGATTTCTTCAGTCTTCTTCATCGTCTTTTCTTTCTTTATCTTACTGGGCCTAGGTGTATCCTGCGCAGTTCCAGGGTTGTTGATGTTGGACATTTCTATGGGGTCTGCTAAAACAAGGAGGTCCACCGATCATTCCTTGGTGATCTCTTCCAGGTCTTCTTATATCAGCTTATAATAGGACTGAAGTTGTTCCTGGTTCTCATCAATGCGTGGGGTTAGGTATATAAAGTGGTGGTCCGCGCTGAACTTTATCAGAGGTCAGAATCTCTGTAAAGTGTTTGGGGTTATCGAGGTTCACTCCTTATCGCTGCCATTGGTTATTGTACGCATGGAAAATGAAATTCGATTGCCATTGCTTGCTCATGTCGTTCGAGTACCATAATGTGCAGAACTTTGCGGCTAGTGGCTCAAAGGGGTCAAGGTCCGGGAAGGTTGTACCTTCTAGTAGCTCCCATGAAACAAAAGAGATCAGTATTAGGAGCCAACTAAAATGGAATGCATGCCCTTGATCCTGGGCTTCTCTGCAGTCAATCTCCAGTTGATTCACCAGGTACTTCACCTAGTTCATCTGTAGTCCCTCTGTGCACTTTCCTACAAGGTCAACTACAAAGACAGATAATTGTGTTGGTCAATTATTGCGTACCAACTTCCCTATGATCAGTTGGCATGAGAGGCACACTGCGCCACTTTCAATAGAAGCTACCTTGTAGCCTCTTGCGCCTTTCTCAACATCGCCATAGGCTTCTTTGATCTTCTGCGCAAGAGCGCGATCTGCGGTCTTTCCAGTATAGTACTCATGGGGATCAGAGCCCTGCATGCTAAGCTGAATGATCCTATTGATCAATGCCATATCAACATTTATGTGATGTTCTAACCACAAGTATCCTCCATGGTAACTTGCTAGAAGAAATTTTACACAAGCATTCACCTCCTGGTGTCTGCCGAAGTGATGTATTTTCATAACGTTGAGAAAAGTAGACTGCGCGAGGTTCATCATACATTGCTGAGGGATGAACTTCAAATTCTTTCCCTTAGTTCTCGTCAAGTACTTATATGGGGCGAGCATGCTGTAAACTTTATGGTCCCCTAGGTTGAAGTCGCAAAACTTCAACACTGTAACCTTGTCTTGATCTGCGCGGTAGAAGTGTACTCCTTTCGATAGATATGCAGTGACTAGTGTGTATTAAAAGTATTTAGGGACACTGTCCCTATTAATATCACCACTCAGAGGGGGTATGTAAGCTGGTAGTATGGATGGCACTAAATTTGTGTTGGCTATGTCATCCTTATGCTTAGTTCTTCTCTTTGGGCCGACTCAAGATGTTCCTGCTCGAGCAGTCGATGGGGAGACTTGAAATCCTCTCATCGATGATGCTCGAACTCTGGTGGAAATTCTTCTTTCCAACATGACTCTCTCAGTCATTAAATCGAGAAGGACCTCTGTGACAGATTCCTCAAGTGCGGTGAGCTCGTCGGACATACGCACTCGGGAAAGATAATTGAGGTCACGATGATCTCAAAATACTGCACTAGGATGAACAATATGCTTGCAATGATCACTGTAGACAATCACTAGTTCTGCGGGCTTCAACTCTTCAGTTGGAAAAAGTGTTCTTCGGGCACGACGCGATGAGCTAAATAGGAAATTTGTCAACGGTCTTCTTGCAACGAGTATGAAGCTTCCATGAATGTTGATCCATCTGTTATGGCGTGGTCCAATGATCTGGTGGTGATCCTTTAATGCTTTTCTGTCCGTTCGAGGCAGAAGTTGAACGGGTATATCGGTCCAACGACTATATTTCTTCGCCACGGTGAAGTGCCATATGTCGTTGTTTTGATATCCCGACGAAGCTCAATTCCTGTGATTTTTCCTTCTGCAAAGTTTCCTCTGGAATCTTCTGTAACTTTTCAATCTTGTCTCTCTTATTACTTAGCTTCCTAGCCTTCTTCTCAGTGAGATTCGTCTCAGTCATCCTTTTTCCATTCTGATTCTTATCTTCTCTCGACATAGTCACTTCGCGATGCTGAGCTTCTTTCTTCAGATCCAAGGGTAATACTCCTTCATCGTATGGATTAGGTATTTTGGTCTTCTGTGGTTCCTCTAATGCTCTTATAACTTCGACATCCAAGTCCCTGGTGTTCAATAGATTATATATGTTCTCTTTTTCTTCCATCAAGTAGGTGATCCTTCTAGTCATAAATTCCATGAGTTCTTGCTTCTTCTGTTCTAGGGCTTCCTTTTGTTCTTTTCTCTGGATTTGGTCTTTTTCAATCCAGATCTTGCCTAACAAAGCTGGAAATGGGGCATGGTCCTCAATAAATTTAATAACTTCGAATTCTTCCTCTGTCAAAGCTCCATGGGTACTCATAGCTATCTGGGTAATCCTGCCACATAGGGTTACCATTTTTCCTTTAAACAACCCTATTTTTCCTAGTGAAGGAACCATAGTAGGTCTTCCTAGGGTTTCCCAAGTACTCTCTATCATAATGTTCATCTGTGTTCCCTCATCCAGAGGAAATTCAATGTCAAAGTCTCCTATTCTTACTTCGATTTTCTCCTTTTCTTTGATGATCTATGACAAACTGGCATCTTTATGTTCATCCAGGGTTTCTTTCATTTTCAGTAACATAATCTTTGATTCTTTCTGGGGTTCTTCTATAATCTTAGTCTCTTGATCTCCTTCAGAGTTTTCTTTCTCCATGTTCAACTTTTCAAGTCTAGCAATCATTCTAGGGAAATCCAGTACTTCATGGTCCATAGCCTTACAATAGAGGCAACTAGGGTTTCTCCCAGGGCATTCCTTAGCAAGATGTCCTGGTCTTCTGCAATTGTAACAAAGAGTTAATCCTCTCTTTCTCTTCAATGATCCCCAACTTTTCTTGCACTGCTTGCTAGGGTCATAATGGCTAGCCTGCAAAAATTTATTTCTAGGATCATGCATCCATTGGTTAGTCCAAAAATTCTTTCTATGCATAGGTATAACATATATTTCATTATTCTTATCAGATCTATTCATATCAAACGTTCTTTCATCTAACAATGCCCTAGTTTTCAAGCTAGGACAAAATCTCTCAAGCATACCTAAATCCATACTTTAGAAACAAATTTTTTCACTTCTTTTACTTCTACAGGGCACAAAGCTTCCAGATCTAAGAACTTTTAACTATTCTTACCTTTATCAGATCACAGATCTTACAGATCTTACCTCTTTCTGTAGATCTGACCCTTTCTCTTTTTTTTTTGTTTTTAGAAACTTTTACTTTAACCTTTCTTAGAGCACAAAGCGTTTAGATTTGACTTCGTTTCGTCAGTATTAACCCCTTTTCTTGCAGATCTGACTTCTTTCCTTCAGATCTATTTTTCCTTCTTCAACACAGAGATTTTTAGATCAAGTGGATCACTACGCACTAGGGCATAGATCCACGCACAAAGATTTCAAAATTTCAGGACAAATCTTTTCACAAAGCTTCTTCTGCTCAATTCCTAGCAATCACAGTTTCTGGTCCTAGCAACAGAACCATTTGTTGGCACAGGGGAAGACCTAGGGTTCAATGCACCAACAAAACTCTAACTATTAGCCCTTTCGGAAACATCTGCGAAGTAGATGAAGTCTCACCCGAGGTAGAGGCGGGGGTGGTTGTAAGAATCAGGTGTCTACAATCTTAGCTGGGACACAGATCTGTGATTATAACACTTAGCAATCACTTAGCATAAATTATTCATCAATATTCAACCCTTATGATACTTCGCAGATAGCACAGAGCATCACAATATGTACTTAGATCTAAGATAATTCAACACCTAGCCACAACAAGATAGATTAGATTCTACAGATCAAGCACTAAGCATCTTACACACCAGATCTAACATTCATTCATATCTCAGAAGAACAAAGCATAAATAGATCTATCTAAACACATCAAATCACTTAGCAAAGGAAGAGACAAACACATCAGGTCGAGGCACAAATAACAACACATAGATTTATCGTTGTTCAACCCCACCCTTGGGCTACGTCCACAAAGTCTTCTTCTTTATTAGCTTCAGTTAATCAGGTTACATCACAGAGCCATCCAAATCCCTCTTCGCATAGGAAAGAAGATCTGCGTAGCTCGCTAGATCATTCTTCCTTGCACTAAAAGAACAAAGCCTTCTACAATATCCTGCATTTAGTCTCTTACAATATGCACAAATCATTTACAATCATTACCAACACTTAGCACAACTCGCAACTC
>JZKD02S0070864.1:62944-74214 GCA_000966675.3 Picea glauca
GGGATGACATCCCTTTCCCATTACATTATCCCCAAAAACCCAAAAAGGACCCAAAAAGGGGTCTAGCTTCCACGATTTCTGATTCGCGTTGCGCTCGATCTTTGACAAGTTTTCAAAGTCCCAAAAACAGTCAAATACGACCAAGTGTTCCTCAAAACTTGGTCAGGGCCAACAACATTCAAATGTAAGAGGAATTTCATGTGATAATGATGAACAATAAAAAACCTACCTTCACATGTTATATATTTTTGAACCACTGATAAAACATTTATCGACTCTTTCTTGAGCCATGTATTTGGAATTCCCTTGCTCCATCCTAGATTTTGATGATCTGCAATGAAGAACTGATTACAAAGGTCTTATGGGATCTCTTTGTTTTTGAAACACCTCTTACCACTGATAGGTAAACTGAAGGCCGAAGAAATTGAATGTTATGAAACTTGAATGGTAAGGTCCCCAAAATGGTTCTGGAACCCATAAAAATTATTTCCAAATGCCATAGCAACACATGTATGATGACCCTGAAACACGTTGCAGAATCCATACAATTTTGGCTCGATAAATTTGTCTATGATTTTTGGCAAATCTTCCAAAATATCGATCCCATTCGGTTCCATATGAAGAATATTTCCACTCCTTCTGCATTCCATGCATGCTATTATAAACCCTATTTTTTTTTATATACCAATGAAGGCTATCTTCTTTTACAAATTTAGGGTTCGAAAATAAACTGCAAAGAAATATTGACACAACATAGTTTTCTTGCATACAAAAATGGTAAAAGAGTCACTTTCATTCACCTTATCAACTAATTAAGACACAAAACATGTTAAACATTTTAAATCATGACATTGAATGAATTGAATCATAACATTGTTGGATTACTGAGAAGGGGGGTGAATCAGTAATAGAGAAATTGAATCATTTTTAACCATAAAATGCAAGTGTTATAGCAATGTAGAATTATCATCCAATAGTTGCATAGTAAATAAACAGTGAACAAATGGGAAATAATACACTTACACAATACACTAGTGTTTTTACGTGGAAACCCAAAGTGGGAGAAAACCACATAATGTTTTTTCTTATATGTATTTAAGAATTACATTCATTGGAAGCACCAACTTCCTTTTTTTCCAGCTGCAACTAGAAGGAGGCTCCAACCTCCTAGTTTCTCATGCTAAAACCCGAGGGAAACTCCAACTACCCAATTCTCTGGATACAACCAGAAGGAGGCTACAACCCCATATGTTCTCTAGCTACAACCAGAAGGTGGCAACAACCACTTGTCCTTGCCCCGTCCAACCACCATGAAATATAAGTAGAATTATGGAACCACTGTTACACTATCACTATGAGATATACTGCTGTAAACCTGTACCAATCAACCTGCACCAAATAAACTGTACCAATAACCTGAACCATGCATCAACCATGCATCAAACTGTACCTCAACCTCAACAAAAATCCCTCATGAATTTCATCATCCAAATATGATTTTTAACTCTGTAACATACCTGGTGTATATGATCACATACCTGCAAACCTTCCTTAACAAGAGACTATCATTTTTATCAAATTTTACTTTAGTCTCACATGACTCGTTTTGGATTAGTCAACAACCCTAACTTGCCATAATCATAACTATGTACCTGTAATGAATAAAAGTCTAAAAATAGTACACATTATTCGCTAGGGTCGTTTCTACAATTTCTGTAGGTTTCACTTCTTGGAACCTCCCAGAAAAGGAGTTATAGAAAAAATGGCATACCTTGCTGAATTATGGATTATTCTAGAGAGCGAACATGTAGAGAGTTCCATGCAAGGAATATTTGTTGTATGGATCTGAAAATGGTATAAATAATACTATAGACTACACTCTAACCTATACATTTGGTCTTATTTAATTTGGATATGTTATGAACAAGTTATGACGTTTTTACTCGAAACCCCTATTTTAGACTAGTTTCAGGACTAGTCACAAACCCTATTTTCCATGGAGTGTAACTCCAAAAATACAATGACCCACAAGTTGAAAATTTTATCAAAGCTACTTGGATATGTTTCCTCAACGATCTCTAGATTTCATGGTCTGAATCATTCTAGAAAAAAGGTTATTGCAAAAATGGTGAGATTACCTGTAAATAACATACCTTAGAAAACATCATCAAAAGAATTTATCCTCCCTTGAATTTCAGCCTTCTTTACTCCACCTTCCCTCTGAAATTCGCCTTAGATATCCTTTGGTTACCTCAGTCACTTATATATATATTCAATATGCTCAAGTTTTATTAAATTAGAGACCCTTTCTTCTTACTTATACTTTTATGTAGCTTCCTTAAGAGGCTACCTTCTAACCATCTTAAACCACTTTCCTTATTTTAGGGCTAACCCACTTCTAACCACTTGTCCACTTAGTAATTTCTCCGTTAAATTTATTATTTAAATAATTTATTTTGTATCCACTTTGACTTATAGTACACTCATCACTTCACTTTATTATTTATCTTCTAAAATCTCTTAAACCAATTTCCTTATTTTAGGGCTAACCCACTTCTAACCACTTGTCCACTCAGTAATTTATCCATTAACTTTATTATTTAAACAATTTCTTTTGTATCCACTTTGACTTATAGTAAACTCATCACTTCACTTTATTATTTAAATAATTTCTTCTTTGCAACCACTTTGACTACTTTGACATTTTGGGGCTTCTAGATGACTCATGAGGGTTCTCCAACTTCACATGGCCATAACTCTCTAACCATGAGGAGTTATGTGATGTTTCACTTACCACCGAAAATGGAATGACATGTAATATACATATAGAATAGTCTTACCTTCAAATATAGTAAAACTCATACCATTATACATCAAACAAACTTGGGTCCATTACCCAAACCTTTGTGCCACTGGAATTTTCTACTAGACTTTATTCAAGGGTTGACATCAATGAAAATTAATCCAAATAATCAACAGAATCCCCCTTTGGCATTGATGGCCACACTCTGATGCAATACTGAAGTCATATCACTCATGCTCCCCCTATGACCATATCTCCCCCTGGAACCATGCTTCTGTGCTCTTTATCCAAGCATTTACCTTTGCATATGACAAATCTCTCCCCCTTTGTCATCAATGGAAAATGTATCTTTCCATCCGAGGCTGCTCCCCCTGACTGAAATGTCCTTGGGGATACTCCCCTTGACTGAAATGTTCCTGAAACTGATCTCCCAACCTGAATTTTCCTCTTTATGGTGCTTCCTTGTGTAAATTTAAGACACATAAGATAAGAATTCACAAGCATTAATTTTGGAGTAGAAATTACTTCGAGTCTCTGGCGAAGATACTCAAAGGATTTCCTTTGGAAGCGGTTTTGTAAATATGTCTGCCACTTGTTCTTTCGTGCCCACATATTCAAATCTGATGTTCTTCTCTACAACATGTTCCCGTAGAAAGTGAAACTTGATTGGAATGTGCTTGTGTTGGAGTGCATCACCGGTTTCTTTGAGATACTGATGGCGCTTGTATTATATCAATAGATTGGAATGGGCTCATCATACTCAACCTGTATATATGTCAGAGTTTGTTTCATACATAGAACCTGTGTACAACATCCTACTGCTGCAATATACTCTGCTTCGGTTGTAGATAAAGATACTGATGATTGCTTCTTTCTTATCCAAGATACTAAACACTCACCCAAGTAGAAAACTACTCCACTAGTGCTTCGTCGGTCATCAATGAAACCTGCCCAATCTACATCTGTGCATGCAATAAGTGATAGATCCTTTCCTTTTGGATACCATAATCCAAAATCTTCTTTTCCTTTGAGATATCTGAAAATCCTCTTCACTTCTACGACATGTGATTTCTTTGGTGCTGCTTGAAATCGTGCCACCTATCCAACTGCCTGCATTACATTTGGTCTGGATGTTGTCATATATAGTAAGATACCAATCATTGACCTGTATTGCCTCTAGTCTGTAGACTTTGAATCATCATCTTTTCTCAACTTGCAACTGGTTTGCATAGGAGTGGTAACTGGTTTGAAATCTTCCATTTCGAACCTCTTTAGCATTTCTCTGATATACTTAGTTTGAGAAATAAAAATTCCTTGGTTGTTTTGACATATCTGAAGACCGAGAAAGAAGGATAGTTCTCCAAGTAATGACATTTCAAATTCATTCTGCATATTCTTTGTAAATTTCTGGCATAACCTGTCATCGATACTTCCAAAAATAATATCATCAACATAAAATTCAATTAATAAGATACTATATTGAGTTACCTTGATTTAGAGGTTGCTATATGTACTTCCTTTTATGAACCCTGCCAGCTGTAGAAATTTATCCAGTCTAGAGTACCATGCTCTAGGAGCCCGTTTTAGACTATACAAGGCCTTCTTCAATTTACACACATAATCTGTGTTCTCTGAAAACTGAAATCCTTCTGGTTGTTCAATGTAGACTTCTTCTTCAAGTTCCCCATTCAGAAAATATGATTTCACATCCAACTGATACACTTTAATATTCTTGGAGAATGCATAAGCTAAAAGCAATCAGATTGCTTCTATTCTGGCAACTAGGGAAAATGTCTTTTCAAATTCGATTTCTTCAACCTGTGTGTATCCTTTACATACCAATCTATATTTGTTCCTTGTAACTTGTCCATCTTCATTCAATTTATTTCTGGAAACCCACTTTGTGCCAATCACATTCTTATTCTTTGGTCTTGGAACCAATTCCCAAGTGTCACTCTTCTCTATTTGATCCGTTTCTTCATCCATGGACTTATTCCAGAATTCATCCTTGTTGGCCTCTTCAAAACTGTTTGGTTCAATCTTAGATAAGAGTGTTAGGTGCATTTGTTCTGGTGAATGGATTCTTCTTCTAGTCTCAACTCTTGCATCCTTGTTTCCGATAATATGATATGAAGGATGATTCTTCTGTACTCGTTTTCTAGGTGTCTTTGAAGGCACTTGATGAAATTTATCTTCTACTTCTGTCTGATCCTCTTCATCTTCCCCTTCTACTTCTTCTTCATCTTCTGCTTCTTCTTCATAAAGTTGTTCCATTGATTCATTTTCTTCTTCCTTTAATTCTTGTCCACCTGTTTCATCAATTGTTACATTGATGCTTTCCACAAATTTGTTCAACCTCAGATTGTAACACTTATATGATTTCCTTGTACTTGAGTAACCAACAAGTACTCCTTTGTCCACACGAGAGTCAAAATTTCCCATTTTGCCATCTTCTCTTTTGATGTAGCATTTTCTTCCAAATACCCTGAATTTCTTCACATTTGTTGGCCTTCCTTTCCATAGCTCATAGGGAGTTTTTTCATTGTTGTTTCTGAGCATTACTCTGTTTTGAATGTGAAATGTTGTATGCATTTCATGTGTCCAAAAAATATATGTCAATTTGGAATCCATTAGCATTATTCAAACCATTTCCTGTACTGTATTGTTCTTTCTTTCAACAAATCCATTATGTTGAGGTGTCCTAGCAACGAATAATTTCCTTTTTGTTCCATGCCTACTGTAGTAGGCTATAAATTACTTTGAAGTGAACTCTAATCTATTATCAAATCTCAAACATTTGATTTTTGAATCCATTTCATTTTCAACCATTTCCTTGTAGACCTTGAAGTTTTCAAAAGCTTTTGACTTATTCCCGAGAAAGAAAACTGCATTCAATATTGTATAATAATCAACCAATAACATAAAGTATTTCTCACCTTTTAAACCCTTTGTTGTAGGTGGTATAACTAGATCAGTATGCACAATTTCCAGTGGTCTTGCCGTTGAATATTCCTTTGATTTGAACTTGGTCTTTGTTTGCTTTCTTTGTTGACAATGCTTGTATAAAGTGTTGGTTGGTTTCATGATCTGGGGCATTTATCTAACTGCTTCCTTTTTGCCGACTTTGACAAGGTTATCAAAGTGTAGTTGACCCGTTCTTCTGTGCCATATCCAACCTTCATCTTCCCTTCCTAGACAACACTTTTCATTTCCAATTTCACTTAATACATATATGTTGCTTGAAGTTCTTGTAGTTGTTGCAATCAATTTTCCTGAACCTTATTTTCTTATATCACACTTCTGTGAATCGAAAGTGATTTTATGACCTTGGTCACACATTTGAATTACACTTAGAAGATTATGTTTCATATATTCTACTAGTAGAACATTTTTTTCCTTGGTATTCTTGTTTCCAATTTTGACTATGCCTTTTCCAATGATTTTAGATGAATCATCATTTCCGAAGGAGACTGATCCATCTCTTTCCTTTATTAATGTAAGAAACCTGTCTTTATCACCTGTCGTGTGTTTTGAACAACCAATGTTAACATACCAACCAGGTTTCTTATTCTTAACTTGTAGAGTGAGTGTGAATTCTTCATTGCTATACTGATTCTTCTTTTTTATCCATGTTCTCTTTTGAGGTTCCTGTTTGTGAATGTTGTTGTTCTGTTGTGGTTCTCTAGGAGGTACTACCATTCTAAAATCTTTGGCCATGTGTCCAAAGTTGTTGCACTTGTAGCATTCCACTTCAGTGCTCAATGATTCAAACCCATTGTAGCTTCTTCTCTGTGTTTCACTAGGCCTTCTTGGATAACCATTTTGTGTATGAATTTCAAAGTTGTTTATGTTCCTCCTATTAGCTCTGCAATTTACAACTTTATGTCCAAAATTATTGCATGCATAACATAAGCCAAAACAGATAGTTTGATACCTAGGAGTTGAAGATATTCTGAAAGGATTTACTCTTATGAATCCTTCCTCTTCTTGAGGCCTATTTGTTTCTGTTGGTCATTGATTCTGAAGTCTAAATATTCTCGGTGGAGGAGTGTCTCTGTAATATTCCTTGTAGATCTTTCTATCCCCTTTGATTGTTTCTGTATAGATTTTTGGTTGTGTTTCTTATTTTGTTTCTTTGGAGCTTGATCCCTTTTTTGTCTGATTGTATCCAAGTACAAACTTGTCATGATGAGGCTTTTGACTGTTGATAATGTCATCCAAAACTTTTGAGTTGTTCTGCATATTTTTCTTTTTAAGATCCTTTCTCAATGTGACAATCTCTGCTTCCAAATTTTCAATGATCATGTCTCTTTCTTCTAATTGTTCTTTGAGTGCTTCTTCAATTCTTTTGTCTTATTCTATTTGAAACTTCAATTTCATGATCATTTGTTCTAGTTCATGAGTGTCTTCTTTCTTGTCTAGTTCATCTTGTAGCTTCTTGTTTTTCTTATTTTCTCTTCTTATCAATTCTATGGCACTCAACAATTGTTCTCGGTAGTCAACTTATGCCTCTTAATATTCTTCTTCGGTGTCTTCTTTATTATATTCTTCTACTTCCATGAATAGAACTCTTTCTGTCTCACTATCATTGACTTCATCTTCATCTGATGAGGAGATGTCTTCTTTGGTGCATAAGCTTTTCTTGAAAGCTTTATTTGTGGTTCTTTTGCCTTTATATGTTTGTTTTCTATTTGAGTAATCTTCATCATTCCTCTTATTTTTATTATGAGGACATTTGTTAGAAAAATGACCAATACCATCACAATTAGAACAAATCAATGGAAGCTTACCTTTATATCTGTCGTTGGTTCCCTTGTTCAATCTTATGACAAAGTTGGCCACTTCTTCATCAGCTTCCGAAATGTCGCTGCTGCTACTATGTTCTTTTTCCTTTTTCTTTTTCTTTGACCTTTTGGATGCTTTGAAATATGCTTCTTTTATATTTGGATTTTCCTGTTCATTTCTCATTTCATATGCTGTGAATATTCCATGTAGTTCGTCCATGCTTATTGAGTCTAGATCTTCTCTTTCTTCTAGTGCTGATATCTTAGGATCAAATCTCATATCAAGAGATTGTAGTACCTTTTGAACAATTACAGATTCTTCAATTTCTTCTGTCAATCCTATGATTGCATTCACTGTTTCATCGACTTGTAAGAAGTAAGTTGCAATATTCTCATCTTACTTCATCTTTAGTTTTTCGAATTGATCTCTGTAAGTTTGAACCTTTGTTGCTTTGACTTTTGAATCTCCTTCATAAAATTTTTGAAGTTTGTCCCAAATCTCTTTAGCAGGTTTACAATGTACAACTTTGGTATATACCGATTCACCAAGACCATTCAGAAGTGCATTTGTGGCTTTGGAATTATTTTGACTGAGTTTCATTGCTTTTTCACTTGTTAGTGGAACTGCTGGTTCTTTGTATCCATATACTACTGATTGCCAAATTTCAAATCCCTGTACCTGTATATATGTTTTCATCCTTCTGCTCCAGAATCCATACTTCTATCCATCAAATTGTGGTATTCCATTTTTATACATGTTGTTTCTCTCCATGATCTACCTTTTAGTGGTTAAAATGATTTATGAAGGAATCTTCTCTGATTCCAATTGTTGGATTACTGCGGGGGGGGAGGGGGGGGTGAATCATTAATAGAGCAATTGAATCCCTTTTAACCATAAAATGTGAGTGTTATATCAATGCAACATTATCATCCAATAGTTGCAGAGTAAATAAACAATGAAAAAATGAGAAATCATACACATACACAATACACCAGTGTTTTTATGTGGAAACCCAAAGAGAGAGAAAACCACATAATGTTTTTTCTTATATGTCTTTAAGAATTACATTTATTGGAAGCACCAACTTCCTTTGTTTTCCAACTGCAAATGGAAGGAGGCTCCAACTGTTAGAAAACACAGGTATTCCAACAAAGTACGGACACCTTCAGTAACCACTCACATAACCATATCAAAGATCAACACATCGATGTTTTCACGTGGTAAAACCCCTACGGGGAAACATCCACGACCCCAACCAACGCGACCACTTGGAGTAGTTTATTAATGCAAAGAAAAATATTACAGAGATATTTTATAAGAGAGTTTCTCACAATCGATCATCGAAAAATGACCCTCCATGCTCTTTAAATAGAGATCATGGACCAATCGGGTGTTAAGCCATAGATCAATGGCCATTAAGATCGATGAGAGTATGAACCATTAGTTCACTCTATTTCGGGAACATATCATGACCGTCGGATTTCCTAACTACAAATGCATACTAATGCATACTAAAGAAACACACTAAGAAACACACTTTTACCTAACGACACATTATACCAAGTAGATATTAACTAAATCCTAAGTGTCTAAATATCCTAACATTCCCCCTTAAGAACAACTTGGGATAGGATTGAAGGATTTACAATAGTGACACAAGGATAAGGAAGGAGGTATTAGAGCCTATTACCTCTTAATGACAACTTCTTGAACTCCTAACATAGATCAAATTTTGGAAAACTTCACTTCTGTAAGAGACTTTGTGAAAATGTCTGCAACTTGATCTTCTGTAGGACAAAAGAGAACTTCAATAACTTGATCATGAATGAGATTTATGATGAAGTGCATGTGGTGCTCAATGTGTTTTCTATGATGATGTTGAACTGGGTCTTTAGCGAGCTTGATGACACTCCAATTGTCGCACCAAAGGCTGGTCAGATGCTGTTGCTGGAATCCAAACTCTGAAAGGATATGTCGAAGCCACAAGGATTCCTGACTTGCATTTATCGTTGCTTGGTACTCCACTTCTGCTGAAGAAAGTGCAATAGCCTGTTGTTTCTTATAGTCCCAAGTGACAGGTCATGAACCAAGGCTGAAAACATAACCTGCAGTAGACTTCCGATCATCAGGGTCACCAACCCAATCTGAATCAGTGAAACCAACCAACAAAGGAGCCCCCCCTGAACTATAATGTATCCCAAACTGAACTGTACCATTGACATAGCGAAGTATCCTTTTAGCTTCTTTCCAATGGATTTCTTGGGGTATTTTCATATACCAGGCAACAAGACCAACAACAAAGGAAAGATCAGGACGGGTATGAGTCAAGTATAAGAGGATACCAACTAACTGATGGTACAGGGTGGCATCAACTCTGGGAGAAGTACAGGTGGCAATAAGCTTGATTCCAGACTGTAAGGGAGAAGAGGTTGGTTTACAATATTCCATGTGAAAGCAATGAAGAAGGTCACATGCATACTTAGACTGAGAAAGAAAAATTCCTTCATTGGTTTTCAAAATTTGGAGGCCAAGGAAGTAGTGCAAAAAACCTAACTCTGTTATTTCAAATTTCTTCTTAAGGATGGTTTTCACATGGTTTAAAAGTTTTGAGTCACTACCAGTAAGGATAAGGTCATCAACATAAAGGGCAAGGATTATGAGATGGCTTCCTACTTTCTTGGTATACACATTAGGATCAAAATGGCATCTAGAGAATCCAGTGGTAATAAGAAAGGTGCCCATTTTGGAATACCAAGCTCAGGGAGCTTGCTTGAGACCATAAAAAGATTTCTTAAGGCGACAAACAAGGCTAGAGTCATTCTGGACATAGCCAGGAGGTTGTTCCATATAGATTTTTTCTTGCAAATATCCATGCAAGAAGACAGATTTAACATCCATCTGATGGACCTACCATTTATGTGAGACAACAAGGGAAAAAACAAGGCGAATGGAATTCATTTTGGCTACAGAGGCAAAGGTTTCATGATACTCAATTCCTTCAACTTGGAAAAATACTTTGGCAACTAAACAAGCCTTGTATCTTTCAACACTTCCATCTGATGCATACTTAGTTCTATAGACCCATTTACATCCGACAAGTTTTATTCCTTTTGGAAGAGGTACAAGATCCCAAGTATCATTTTCCATTAAAGAACAATACTCTTCATTCATTGTTGTATCCCAATCTGGATGACTTGAAGCTTTTGCAAATGTCTCTGGATCATGAGTTTCTGAAACTTGAGACAAAAGAGAAGAGGCTCACTGGAACTGTGAACTTGTCCGATGTTGATATGAAGGATCACCGACAAGATCACCAACTGCTTCTTGTGTTGAACAGACCCATGTAGGAAGCGGTGGAACTGGTGCTGGTTCAGGTTCAAAGGAATCATCTGGAGAAGGGTGAGCAGGTAGAGGCAGATTTTCATCCTCACTGTCATCATCTGAAGAAGAAACCAGATCAGAAGAAGGCACAAACGTCGAATATGGCTTGTAGGCCGAAGAAGGCACAACCGCCGAATTAGGCTCGCAAGCCAAAGAAGGCACAAACGACGAATTAGGTTTGCAGGCCAAAGAAGGCACAAATGCTGAATTAGGCTCACAGGCCAAGATATTTTCATCAAATTTAACATCTCTTCTAATAATAATTTCATTACAATGTGATTGAAGAAGTCTGTAACCTTTG
>JZKD02S0070864.1:74224-116478 GCA_000966675.3 Picea glauca
ATGCTTTCCTTTTCTCATCAGGAATGTGAGCCCATGCTATACTACCAAATACACGGAAGTGACTTACATCTGGTTTAATTTTAGTCCAAGCTTCTTCTAGTGTTATATTTTTAAGTGCCTTTGTGGGAGTGCGATTTACTATGTAATTTTCACAGTTGATGGCTTCCACCCAATACTTTAGACTTAATCCCTTAGATTGGATCATACAATTAGCCATTTCTTTTAATATGTGATTCTTTCTCTCAAAAACACCATTTTGTTGTAGTGTATATGGAACAATGTGCATTTGGATTCCCTGTGTAGTGAAGTAATTTGTAAAATTATTGTTCACATATTCGCCTCCATTATCTGTTCTTAACCTCTGAATTTGATGTCCAGATTGTTTTTCTACAAGGGCCTTGTAGGCCAAAAACTTGTCAAAAACTTCGCTCTTCAGTTTTAAGAAGTAAACCCAAGTACATATGGAAAAGTCATCAATGAAAGTTAAGAAATACTTGCACCCAGAAAAAGAAGGAGAATAAAGTGGACTGCACAAATCACCGTGAACAAGCTGCAAAGGACCTGAGGCATGCCAAGAGGCACGTTTTTCAAAACTGTCCTGATGATGTTTTCCAAGAACACAATCGACACACACACCATCTCTGCATGAAACAAGAGGAAGAACAATCACCATCTGTTGATTACATAGTTGCTGCAATGAGCGATAGTTTAGATGACCAAACCATTCATGCCAAAGTTTTCTCAAGTCATCGCTATGAGCAACAAAAACTGATGAAAAATATGATGACCCAAAGTTGTCAAACTTGTACAACATGGTAATATCATCAACAATTCTAGTTGCAAGAACATGATTAGGATCTTTTAGATCCTTGATTACAACTTGGTGAGGTGAAAACTCTACGGTTTTACCTTGACCTGAATGAGTGATTTGATATACTGATAGCAGGTTACAAGAAAGACTTGGAACACATAATACATCATTGAAATGACCATTTTCTACTTGTACTGTTCCAGATCCTTCAACACTAAGAGATCTATCATCATCAACAGATATTTTCTTGGTGTTACATTCATTTAGAGTAGAAAATATGTCTGTATCCTTAGCCATATGATAAGATGCTCCAGAATCAATAAACCACTTATCAGAAGTAGAAGTAGAAGGTGTATTGAAGCAGAAACCAGAAGAAGAAAGTGCATGTCCATGAGAAGAAGAAGAAGAATGATGCAAACGCGCCACCCTCACGGGCACGTCCGCTCACACAGGACCTTCCTCTCTTCTCGGCCCGAAGAACTCAAAGGTTCTCCTAATTCCCTGTCGGGAATCTTCCTACCCATAGATTCTCTTCGTCACAAAATCCCCTTCCTTAACTTCTCGGAGGATCGGAACTCGTGACTCGCGAGTTCAAGGGTTGAACACTGGGTTCTCGGATCCTCGAGGCTCGAGGGTCGGTCAACTCACTGACTTTTTCCTGAGGGATTTCGCTACTCGCGACCTCGCTACTCGTGATATCAAACCTTTGGTTTTCCAACCTCTGATATCCGAGGCTCCGAAACTCTGAGGCGCACGTGTGACTTGACCCGTCCACACCCGTCACTTCTCTCGGGACTTCCGCGCTATCGCTACCTCGCTCCCTCGCGACTTCGCTACTCGCGAGTTTGAATAACTTCCCCGTCGACTCCCGAGGTCCGAGGTGCCGAAATTTGCGACCTCGCTCCCTCGTGACTTCACTTCTCATGAGGTCAAGTCCTCGAGCCTTTTATCGCGAGGATTCGATGCATGAGCCCATGTGCGGATCCAACGGTCCTCCCGTGATCCGGATCCAACGGCTATCCACCTCCTCGCACCTCGCATCCTCGTGACTCGGAGTACCCAATGGTTGGGCTCTCACCCTGCGAGCTCCCAAGTTCGCGAGATCCTTAGATCTCCTCCACCTGTCCTTCTCAGATGGACGACTCCTAGCCTCTCGCCACTTCGATGCCTCGTGACCTCGCGTCCTTTGGCACCAATTTCTCGATCCTTCCTCTTACGAGCTCCCGAGATGCGAGGTGCCACCTGTCCACTTGCCAAATCCTATGGACCCACGCTATCCTCGGAGTAGTCGAGATCTCGCTTCTCGTAGTCTCGCGACTCTCCTTACCAAACTTAGGACACTTTCGTCACGAGGTCCCGATAGGCGATCTCGTGACTAATCCAACGGCCCTAACTGACTTGGATCAATGGTGCTGCCCTCCTGAGCTTTGAATCCTCTCCACTCCTGCGCTATAACTACCTTGCACCTCTGGGAGATCCAACGACTCTCGGAACCTCGTGAAATCTCTTCCAAGGATTTCGTTCGTCCGTTCTCCCCTTGAGGATTATGAGAAATAAAGAAATGTCTCTCCACGAGACTCATTTGCTCACTCGCCAACCTGCGACGCTTTCCTTCAACTTCCAACGCAACTTCCCTGCACTTAGGCTTTAGGGAGTTCAAAGGTCTATACCTCCTGAGATTTTCCACAACTTCAACAGTCTCTTAGGAAAAAGAGATCTCTGTGCACACACTGGCAACTCTGGCCTAAAACCTTTCACGACACAAACTCTCGGTGCTCTTCTTCAACGATATCACGAAGGTTCTATACCTCCTAAGCTTTCCCACTCTAACTCTTTCAGAGGGACTTGCATGCGCTCCTCGCGGAAATCGTTCAACAAATATCAAGTGTTGAATCCCTTCGACTCTGCACAACTCCTGCAACAACAATCTTTGATTCCCTTTGCTCAGATTCACAACTGAGACTTCTTCTTCAGCCTGCGCACTCCTTACACGGCTTCAACAACCCACTTCCACTTCTGGGTGAATGAGAACAAAGTTAAACTACTGAGCCTTCATCAACGCACTCTTTGCGGATGTATTCAACTGCACACTTTGCAAGAATCTCCTGGCTCAGATAGAGAAACAATTGAACCTCATTCTCTCTCCCTTTCAGACTTCAGTTTGAAACATGAAATCACATGCACAACATATACAAAGAAAATGCATAACAAGAAAGCAAACATTCATGAGCATAACCTCAATACACAGAGAAAACAACACAAACCATGTACTTGAATCAAAGATTCCTTCTATTAATTCAAATGCCTATACATGGGTGTTCTTCCTACAATATTCTCTGCTTTCTCTTCTCTTCTCCTGGGTTGATTGATAATGTTACAATGATACAATGAGGGTGTCTATATCCATTTTCCCTCTCGAACTCTACACTATCAAATCTAGACTTAAAATCCTATCTACCAGCATTAACTAGAGTAAATGCCTCCTATATACCAAAGGACGAGAGCTTAAAGGCTCAAGGTCCAATACAATATACAAATGCGTCTTCATAAATGGCTTCATTAAAAGACTTGCGCTACAATCCCAAAGCACTTCAAAAGTTTGGGTTTGTTTATCCAGCTGATCTCTGCTTGATGTGCTGGCTCGCTTGATGAGTTGGCGATGCTCCTGCATCATACTCCTCGGCTTGAAAACTTTCATGGGCTCCTGTCCATGAGCTCCTGCATGGTTTGTCCATGCTTTTGAATCTCTGTTTCGCTTTCCCAGCTGGCATCTTCCACTGGGTGGTTCTTCCATTTAACCAGATACTCGAAGTATTGCTTTCGCCTGGTCTTTTTGCTCACTCTCTTGTCAAGTATACACTCCATCTGTGGATTCTCTACAATCGACATCTACTTCTGCCACTGGATTTCTAGCTGTTCATCATTTCTAGCTCCTTCTTCCTGAGCGTTATATGGATATAAGTCTGAGACATTAAACGTCAGAGATATTCCGATGCCATCCGACAACTCAATTTCATAAGCATTTTCTCCTAATTTCTTTAGGACTCTGCATGGCCCAATTTTCTTCATTTTTAGCTTAATATATGTTCCCCTTGGGAACCTTTCCTTCCTCAGATGTGCCAGAACTAGATCACCAACTTCGAACTAAAGTTGTCTCTGATGTTGATCCGCTCTGCGCTTATATTCCTGGTTTGATTCCAGCGATCGCTCCTTCACCCTGCTGTGAAGTTCTTGCATCGCCTCTGCGAATTCTTCAGCACTTGCGCTCTTAGTCCTTATCTGCTATGAATCCCTCAATTTAGATACTCCTCTCGGCTGCCTTCCGTGTACAATCTCAAATGGACTTTTTCCTGTGCTCCTGTTCACTGAATCGTTGTATGCAAACTCTGTCTGTGGCAACACATTGTACCAACTGCTATGGTGCTCTGTCACCAAGATTCTTAATAAGTCTCCCAGACTTCTATTTACCACCTCTGTTTGCCCATCCATCTGAGGATGATAGGTAGAACTAAACATCAAGTTAGTTCCCATCTTCTTCCAGAGTGTCCTCCATAAATGTCCAATGAATTTCGTATCCCTGTCCGATACTATGCTTTTGGGTAAACCATGAAGTCTAACAACCTCCTTGAAGAACAAATTTGTGATGTGAGTCGCATCGTTGGTCTTCTGGAATGGAATAAAATGTGCCATTTTGGAAAACCTGTCGACCACCACAAAGATCGAATCATGTCCTCTTTGCTTCCTAGGCAATCCCAATACAAAATCCATGATGATTTCATCCCACGACCTCTCTGGTATGGGAAATGGTTGATAGAATCCCGCATTCTGTTTCCTGCCCTTCGAATCTTGGAAAATTCTACATCTGTCAACAAACCTCTTGACTTCCGACTACATTCTTGGCCAAAAGTATGCTTCGCTCAACTTTGCAAATGTCTTTTCATGGCCAAAATGCCCTGCTAATCCTCCACTGTGCTTTTCTTTTAGCAGATTCTCCCTCATGGAGCAGTTCGGAATGCATAACTGATTTCCTTTGAAAAAAAATCCATTTTGGATCATGTAATCTATCTATGGGCTTCTGTCTCTGAGAACTGGATTCTCAGCTGCCTCATATGCCTCTGCAAAATCTGCATAACCTGCATACATGTCCTTAAGATTTTCAAAACCCAATGTTTTGACTCGGAACTCCTACAACAACAAACACTTCCTGCTCAAAGCATTAGCCACTTTGTTAGCAGTACTTGAAATGTGTTTAATTACAAATGCAAAATTCTGCATATACTCTACCCATTTAGCATGTTTCTGATTCAACTTCTCCTGTTGAGTCACAAACTGTAATGCGTGATTATCACTATACAAAAAAAATTATTTTGGGACCAAGTAATGCCTCCACTTCTTCAGCGCCTGTATGATAGCATAGAATTCTTTATCATACGTGGAGTACTTTACTTTTGCATCATCCAGCTTCTCGCTGAAATATGCAATTGGTCTGTCCTCCTGGCTCAAGACCTCTCCTATGGCAAAGCCACTTGCATCACATTTCACCTGGAACACTTTCGTAAAATCCGGCAATACCAAAACCGACTGTTCTGTGATATTCCGCTTCAACATATTGAAGCTCTTCTCTGCCTCTTCAGTCCAATGAAAAGATTTATGTCTTTTCTTGACAGTATCCATCATTTCTGCGCTAATTCCACTGAAATTCCTGATGAATTTTCGGTAGAAACTAGCCATTCCATGAAAAATTCTCACCTCGAAAATATTTCTTGGTGATGGCCAATTCTTAATTACCTCCACTTTACTTGAATCCATCTTCAATTCATTTGCCGATATGACAAACCCCAAGTAAATGAGTTCTTTCTTCATAAATGAAGATTTTCTCATGTTGATCAACAACTTCTCTTGCTATAGCTTCCTCATTACTGCAGCTAAATGCTTCAGATGTTCTTCTTTTGTTTTGCTGAAAATCAATATGTCATCTAGATACACAATGAAAAACTTACCAATGAATTCCTTCAGCACTTCATTCATTAACCTCATGAAGGTACTCGGTGCATTCGTCAAGCCAAACGACATGACTAGCCATTCATACAACCCTTTGTTGGTTTTCAAGGCTGTCTTCCATTCATCGCCTTCCCTCATGCGAATTTGATGGTATCCGCTATTCAAATCAACCTTTGAATTTTTTTTTGCCCCACTTAAGCAATCCATCAAGTCATCCATTCTTGGCAATGGGAATATATACCTGATAGTTATCTTGTTAATGGCTCTGGAATCTATACACATTCTCCATCCTCCATCTTTCTTTGGACTCAGTACCGTTGGAACGACACACAGGATTAAACTTTCTCTGATCAGTCCTTTATCCAACAGTTCCTGTACCCGCCTTTTGACCTCTTCGTTCTCCTGCGACGTCAACCTGTACGCAACTTTGTTTGGCAAACTGGCTCCTGGTATGAGGTCTATATGATGACTCACACTCCTCATCGGAGGCAACGAATGAGGTAATTATTCTACCACAATGTTAGCGAACTCTTCTAGCAGTTCCTGAATTTCTTCCAGCAAATCATCCACTCTTGTGCTGGTCAAAACAACTCTTGGTTTCCTGACCACAAAGAATTGTGGATCTTCCTTCTTCTTTACTTCTGCCATAAGTTCCTTCCCACTCATGAGAAGTATAGTATTTCTCGGTTCTAGTTTTACTTATTTATATTTAATTGGAAGTAGCATATGTGTTCTTCCATTCTTCTCCAAAGTATACGTATTCATCTTCCCATCATGAACTGCATTCCGGTCATATTGCCATGGTCTTCCTAGCAATAAATGACATACATCCATAGGAATAACATCACAGAGTATTTTATCATTATATCCTCCTATCTTGATGTCAACTAAGCACTGTTTGGTGACATTTACCTGATGTCCCTTCTGTAGCCATGAAACTTTGTATGGACTCGGGTGATCAGTTGTCTCCAACTCCAGTTTCTCCACCATCTCGGTTGAAACGAGATTGTCTGTGCTTCCACTGTCCAAAATAACCTTGCATTTCCTATCTTTGGTCTTGCATGTGGTTCTGAAAAGTCTGTTTCTCTGAGTTGTGTCCTCCACCTCCTTCTTGGGTGTTAAGAGAACCTTACGCATCATCAACGACCTTCCGTCTTTTGCTTAAGCATCTCGCCTCTGTGCCTCGGCGATGTGAGCTTCTCCTCCATCCTTCTTCCTATCTGGACAGTCAACTGCTTTGTGTCCATTCTTTCCACATGTGTAGCATGTGATGACTCCACCTCGACCTCTTCCTCTACCTCTGGTACGAGGAAATGTGTTATTATCAGCGTATCTTCCACCCTGTTCTGTCTGCTGCCTTCGTTGTTCATTGTGCTGACCTCATTGTGAACTTCCACCTCTTTCCCTTCTAGTCTGAGGTTTCTTCCAGTCGTCCTTAGATTTCTGGAACTTATCTTGAGCAACTGACTTACTCCTTGGTTGGCTTCTACCTCGGCCTCACTGTCCTGGCTTACGGCTTAACTTTTCCTCAGCTTTCAACGCCATCTGATACACATCCTCCACCGTTCTGATGGTTGTCATACTCATCTCATCCTGGATATCATATCTCAAGCCATTCATATACCTGGCAACTTTTTCATCATCTCTCTCCCGATGAGCCGCTCTGATATTGAGCTTGTAAAATTCCTCAGTATACTCCTTCACTGTCATCAACTTCTGTCTCAGGTTCTGCATTCTCCTGAACAGTGTGATTTGATAATCCCTTGGGATGAATTTTTCCTTCATCTTTTCAATCATTCGATCCCAGCTTTTAATCTTTTGTTTACCTTTGGAACATCTATCTGCTTGAAGTTCGTCCCACCATAATGCTGCGTTTCCCTTCAATTTTGTGACAGCATGCCTAACCTTCTTGTCTTCTTTGATGTCTTCATAATCGAAGTAAGTGTCAAGAGCTCGGATCCAATCCAGAAGCTCTTCTGCATCCAGATTTCCTTCATAAGTTGGAATGTCCATCTTTGTTTTTGAACTCATCCAGGCGATAGATTTAATTAATCGCTCATTGGCTACATCTTCGGCTGCAACTTCTCCTTGTTGTTCAACTTCAACTTTGCCTTCGGAGTCGCTTAGATCTCCAACACTAGCTGTGCGTCTCTGCGCTGCTTCCATATCTTCTAATCTCGCTCAGAGATCACGTATATTCCTTTCCATCTCTGGATTCTGGGCTTGTCTTCCTCTGCCTCTCTGATTTCCCCTATCCTCCGGATCGGGTGATTGTCTTTCTCTCCTCGGTGGCATGGTGAAATTTCCTCTTCTTCTCTGCTACAGAAAATAGAGAAATTTTCTCGCTCTGATACCACTCTGACGTGTATCAGAGTGCTTATTTTCTCCCTTGCTCCTCTTGCCTGAAATATACAGACAAGATATAGCTCTGATACCACTTTGACCCAAACGTGCCACCCTCATGGGCACGTCCTCTCACACAGGACCTTCCTCTCTTCTTGTCCCAAAGAACTCAAAGGTTCTCCTAATTCCTTGTCGGGAATCTTCCTACCCATAGATTCTCTTCGTAGCGCGATCCCCTTCCTTAACTTCTCGGAGGATCGGAACTCACGATTCGCAAGTTCAAGGGTTGAACAATGGGTTCTTGGATCCCCAAGGCCTGAGGGTCGGTCAACTCGCTGAATTTTCTCTGAGGGATTTCGCTACTCGCGACCTCGCTACTCGCGACCTCGCTACTCGCGACCTCGCTACTCGCGATATCAAACCTTTGGTTTTCCAACCTCTGATATCCGAGGCACCGAAACTCCGAGGCGCACGTGTGACTTGACCCATCCACACCCGTCACTTCTATCGAGACTTCCGCGCTATCGCTACCTCGCGAGTTTGAATAACTTCCCCGTCGACTCCTGAGGTCCAAGGTGCCGAAACTTGTGACCTCACTCCCTCGCGACTTTGCTTCTCATGAGGTCAAGTCCTCGAGCCTTTTCTCGTGAGGCTCCGATGCACGAGCCCACGTGCAGATCCAACGGTCCTCCCGCGATCCGGATCCAACGGCTATCCACCTCCTCGTGCCTCGCGTCCTCGTGACTCGGAGTACCCAATGGTTGGGATCTCACCCTGCGAGCTCCCGAGTTCGCGAGATCCTTAGATCTCCTCCACCTGTCCTTCTCAGATGTATGGCTCCTAGCCTCTCGCCACTTTGCTGCCTCATGACCTCGCGTCCTTTGGCACCAATTTCTCGATCCTTCCTCTTACGAGCTCTCGAGATGCGAGGTGCCACCTGTCCACTTGCCAACTCCTATGGACCCATGCTATCCTCAGAGTAGTCGAGATCTCGCTTCTCGTAGTCTCGCGACTCTCCTTACCAAACTTAGGACACTTTCATCATGAGGTCCCGATAGGCGATCTCGTGACCAATCCAACGGCCCTGACCGACTTGGATCAACGGTGCTGCCCTCTTGAGCTTTGAATCCTCTCCACTCCTGCGTTGTAACTACCTTGCACCTCTGGGAGATCCAACGGCTCTCGGAACCTCGTGAAATCTCTTCCAAGGATTTTGTCCGTTCGTTCTCCCCTTGAGGATTTTGCGAAATAAAGAAATGTCTCTCCACGAGACTCGTTTGCTCGCTCACCAATCTGCGACGCTTTCCTCTGACTTCCAACACAACTTCCCTGCACTTAGCCTTTAGGGAGTTCAAAGGTCTATTCCTCCTGAGATTTTCCACAACTTCAACAGTCTCTTAGGAAAAAGAGATCTTTGTGCACGCACTGGCAACTCTGGCCTGAAACCTTTCACAGCGCAAAATCCTGGTGCTCTTCTTCAACGATATCACGAAGGTTCTATACCTCCTGAGATTTCCCACTCTGACTCTTTCAGAGGGACTTGCATGCACTCCTCATGGAAATCGTTCAACAACTCTCAAGTGTTGAATCCCTTCGACTCTGCGCAACTCCTGTAGCAGCAGTCTTTGATTCCCTTTTCTCAGATTCACAACTGAGACTTCTTCTTCAGCCTGTGCACTCCTTGCACAGCTTCAACAACCCACTTCCACTTCTGGGTGAATGAGAACAAAGTTAAACTACTGAGCCTTCATCAACGCACTCTTTGCGGATGTATTCAACTGCACACTTTGCAGGAATCTCCTGGCTCAGATAGAGAAACAATTGAACCTCATTCTCTCTCCCTTTCAGACTTCAGTTTGAAACATGAAATCACATGCACAACATATACAAAGAAAATGCATAACAATAAAGCAAACATTCATGATCATAACCTCAATACACAGAGAAAACAACACAAACCATGTGCTTGAATGAAAGCTTCCTTCTATTAATTCAAATGCCTATACATGGGTGTTCTTCCTACAATATTCTCTGCTTTCTCTTCTCTTCTCCTGGGTTGATTGATAATGTTACATTGATACAATGAGGGTGTCTATATCCGTTTTCCCTCTCGAACTCTAAAATATCAAATCTAGACTTAAAATCCTATCTACCAACATTAACTAGAGTAAATGCCTCCTATCTACCAAAGGATGAGAGCTTAAAGGCTCAAGGTCCAATACAATATACAAATGTGCCTTCATAAATGGCTTCATTAAAAGACTTGCGCTACAATCCCAAAGCACTTCAAAAGTTTGGGTTTGTTTATCCAACTGATCTCCTTTTGATGTGCTGGCTCGCTTGATGAGTTGGCGATGCTCCTGCATCAAAGAAGTAGGATCAATATTGATGTTATGATTCTTCATCGCTACTTCTAAAGCTACCATCTGCTTGAAACATTTGGACTCATCATGACCATATTTATCACAAAAATTGCAATGTCTGTTAGTCTTCTTATTTTTATATTTTTCTCCTTTGTCTCCATTTGGAGAAAAAGTTGTTTGAGTGGGTTTGGGACCTTTATATTGTTTGTTTTTGTGGCGAGGATGTTTCTTCTTTGGATTCTTGGGTTTATCTTTCTGTTTGGCAACTAAGGCTTTGTTGGAGGTACCTGCAATGTTGATCACTCCAAGTTGTACAAGCTTATATTCCTTTCTAATCAAAGCAACACAAAAGGACTCAAGAGTGGGTTTTTCATAAGATTTCACTAGATCCTCTCTCATGGCATAAAAGGTAGATACAAACACAGAATATGCACTACCTAGCTTGGAAATAATAAGATAGATGCAACACTCTTCCTCCATTTTTATCTTACATTCTTCACATAAAATTCCAAGTGTTTTAAACCTAGATAGATAGTCTCCAAGGAAATAAAAATCACTTGGAATCAAGGTCAGTACTTGATTTTCTAATTGTTGTGCTAGAATAATATTGAGTTTACCAAACACAGATTCAATCTTGTCCCAAGCTTCTTCGGGGTCATCAATTTCTTGGAGGCGGTATCTTAAATCAGGAGAGATGGACATTCTGATTAGTCCACATGCTTCATCACTCCTATTAGCCCATTTGAATTTCTTTTCATCATCAATGGGTTATTTTTCTTTTCCCAAGGTAATCTAGTACAAGCCTTTACTTCTTAATAAATCTTCCATATGAGATTTCCATTGGAAGTAGTTGGTGCTGGTAAGCAAAACATTACTTGTATAATCCATATTAAATATGCAGATAATACGGATTTAAAAACTAAAAATGATAACCTGGATGGAAATAGCTCGAAAAGTTATGCGGTTTTAAAAAAAATGGCACTGAAAAAAGACTTCGGATGTGAGAGTTATGCCCTTTTAAAAAAATGCATAAATGATAACCAAATGACCACGTGATAGTGTAAGCTGATTTATGAAGTGACCCACTTTTATAAAGAGACGTGGGGATCATTTTTACAATGAAGTCACTTTATAACATAAAATTTGCATGAAAAATAAATAACTCTAAAATAAAATATTAAAACTACTTATAGTGATTCACTTTTATAGTTGAAGTGAAATACACTTTACAATTTTAGCATGAACTTTTTCAAAAAAGATAACAAAAGAGAGACTTGAACTCAAGACCTCTTACTTAATAAGGCAACTTTTAACCAAATGGTCTAGCAAAACATATTGTAATGTTCAAAAGGAGGATTGTTGTTGTTGTTGAAAATGGCCTTAGAGAGTGTGCTAAAAGAAACTCTTTTCACACAAGAAAACAAATTTGCTTCTCGATGACAACAAAAGCTAGATCTCGGTTAGCCAACCCGAAAGATGATGCACCTTTTCCTATATGTTTTTGATTTGATGAGATCAAACAGGGCGCGGGGAAAATAGAATATGCAGATCTAAAAGAGTAGAAACCCAGAAACAAATAATATCAAACCAAAATAAAACTTTGCAGAAATTTTTAAAAATGAGTATTCAGACTTTATACCTTCGGATCTGATTATAATGGTTGTATCTTGGGAAAACAGAAACCTTTTTGAGTGAAACAAAAAGTGTTCCTCAATGAAATGATTTCTCCGGATGCAATGGAACATTCCTCTCAGCCCATAAATGTATGGAAATGACAGAAAATGGAGATGAGTCAACTCGGCTTCACGATCTCGATCTACAACAGGAGCGGGTCTTCAAACAGGCTCTGATACCATATTCAACAACATAGGTATTCCAATAGAGGATGAACACCTTCAATAACCACTCACATTACCATATAAAATATCAACACACTGATGTTTTCACATGGTAAAACCCCTATGGGGAAACATCCACGGCCCCAACCAACGCGACCACTTGGAGCAGTTTATTAATGCAAAGAAAAATATTACATAGATATTTTACAAGAGAGTTTCTCACAATCGATCATTGAAAAATGAATCTCCATGCTCTTTAAATAAAGATCATGGACCAATCGGGTGTTAATCCATGAATCAATGGTCGTTAATATCGAGGAGAGTATGAACCATCAGATCACTCTATGTCAGGAACATATCGTGACCGTCAGATTTCCTAACTACAAATGCATACTAATGCATACTAAAGAAACACACTAAGAAAAACAGTTTTACCTAACGACACATTAGACCAAATAGATCTTAACTAAATCATAAGTGTCTAAATATCCTAACACCAACCCCCTAGTTTCTCAGACTACAACCTAAGGGAAGCTCCAACTCCCCAATTCTTTGGCTACAACCAGAAGGATACAACCCCCTATGTTCTCTGGATACAATCGGAAGGTGGCTACAACCACCTGTCCTTGACCCGTCCAACAGTACAAAAATATAAGTAGAATGATGGAACCATTGTCACACTATCATTGTGAGATATATTGTTGTAAACCTATACCAATCAACTTGCACCAACCAACCTGTACCAATAACCTGAACCATGCATCAACCATGCATCAAGTTGTACCCCAACCTCAAAAAAAATTCCTCATCAATTTCATCATCCAAATCTGATTTGTAACTCTGTAACATACCTAGTATATATGATTGCATACTTGCAAACCTTTCTTAACAAGAGACTAACATTTTCATCAAATTTTACTTTAGTCTCACATGACTAGTTTTGGATTAGTCAACAACCCTAAGAATTTTTTTTTTCTTTAGTGTCTTGTCTACAATTTATCTAGGTTTCACTTCTTGGAACCTCCCAAAAAAGGAGTTATAGCAAAAATGACATAGCTTGCTGAATTCTAGCTTATTCTAGAGAGAGAACTTGTAGAGCGTGTCGTGCACATAATATTTGTTTTATGGATTTTAAAATGGTACAATGAATACTACAGACTGTACTCTAACCTATACATTTGGTCTTATTGAATTTGGATCTGTTATGAAGAAGTTATCACATTTTTACCCGAAACACCTATTTCAGACTAGTTTCAGGATTAGCCATAAACCCTATTTTCCACGGAGTGTAACTCAAAAAATACAATGACCCACAAGCGGAAATTTTTATCACAACTACTTGGATATGTTTCCTCAACGTCTTACATATTTCGTGGTCTGAATCATTCTATAAACAAATTTAGTGCGAAAATGGTGAGATGACCTGTAAATAACATACCCTAGAAAACATCATCAAAAGAATTTATTCTCCCTTGAATTTCGGCCTTCTTTACTTCACCTTCCCTCTAAAATTCACCTTAGATATCCTTTGGTTACCTCAACCACTTATGTATATTCAATATGCTCAAGTGTGATTAAATGAGATACACTTTCCTCTTACTTATACTTTTATGTAGCTTCCTCAAGGGGTTACCTTCTAACCATCTTAAACCACTTTCCGTATTTTAGGGTTAACCCACTTCTAACCACTTGTCCACTTAGTAATTTCTCCATTAACTTTATTATTTAAATAATTTCTTTTGTATCCACTTTGACTTATAATACAATCTCACTTTATTCACTTTATTATTTATCTTATAAAATCTCTTAAATCACTTTCCTTATTTTAGGGATAACCCACTTCTAACCACTTGTCCACTTAGTAATTTATCCATTAACTTTATTATTTAAATAATTTATTTTGTATCCACTTTGAATTATAGTATACTCATCACTTCACTTTATTATTTAATTATTTTCTTCTTTGCAACCACTTTGACTACTTTGACCTTTTGGGGCTTCTATATGACTCAGGAGGGTTCTCCAACTTCACATGGCCATAACTCTCTAAGTGTGAGGATTTATTTGATGTTTCACATACCACAAGAAATGACATGACATGTACTATCCATCTAGAATAGTATTACCTTCAAATATATTAAAATTCATACCATTATACAACAAACAAACTTGGGTCCATTACCCAAACCTTTGTGCTACTAGAATTCGCTACCAGACTTTCTTCAAGGGTTGACATCAATGATAACCAACCCAAATAATAAACAAACACAACCACTGAGATCTTTGTAGGTACAAATCGAAGCTGAGTTGTATTCTTTTGATCATAACAAGATCACAATTTTGATGAGGCAAGGTCTATACTTGAAAATTGGAATGATTAAAGAAATTACCAAGTTGAGAAACACGTCTGCATGATTAAAATGTGTTGTCAGAATATTCATGTTTTTGTAGCGCACTTTTAACAATGATTCTAATTTTGCGCTACAAAAACTACCTTCTTTTTGTAGCGAATATTGTTTATCCTAAAAAACTTAGGAAAGCCTCCCAAATTGGGAAATTAAATCAATCCACCCCTGATGTGACAAATTAAAACCTATGTAATAAATTTTGAACATATCACAATGGAATCAATTCAAAGCAAAGAAAAAAAACCAAGAGTAAACAATGCATAGAAAAATAAATTCAGATGGAAAGGATTGGTTTGTTGCAAGAGGGTTATAGATTCAGGCTAAGCTTAGGGCTAAAGGAGAAGTTATGCATGTAGGTTTAGTTACTAACACCCCCCTTGGATCCCTATTAGACATTTTCTTAGATCCTCCCCTCTCTTGTGGATTAATTCATCCCCCCATCTCTGTCCATGTTCCCTTAGCAAATGAAATCACATTTTATTATTAAAGTTCAAAAATACATTTATCATATACATCTCTTTAGCCATAGCCACACATTATATCTACATTAAGCATTAATTAAACTAGGGATTATAGTGGGGATGTTACATTCCCCCTCCCCTACAATTTTTCACTGTCCTCGATGCACACTATGCTGATATATTTATACAAATTTACATCACAATACTTAAAGAAATAAAAAATATATAATATTACAACTCCAACAATAGTTCCAACCAAAATCTCCTATTCCTCTCAACTTGTGGACCCAAGGAATGCATCATTCATTTATCAAGGCTAACCTAAGGAATGTACCATTCGTTTATCAGGACTAACCCAAGGAATGTGCCATTCGTTTATCAGGGCCCCCAACACAAGCTGGCTAGGACTATGAGATGTGGTTCTAGAACTCTAGTGACTCAAAATGGTGTCTTGCATTATGTTTTCTTCAAAATTGACAAAAAATTATGGGTATTTTTCCCACATGTTTTATTCATTCTCCCATGTATAATCTTTAGGACTGTAGTAGGTCCATTGAACCTTTACCATCCCTATGAATTTGTTCACGAGAACTTTGACTTTTGGTCCATGATGCATATTGGTTCCACCCAGGAATCCCCTTCATGCTCCACTTGGATCATAACCCAATCAATTATATGGTTAGGGTCAGGTACATATTTCTTTAATAATGACATATGAAATACATTATGCACTCTCATGGATGTATTAAATGCTAACATGTATGCAACTAACCCTATATTTTCTAAGAATTCAAAAGGTCCACAATATCTTGTTGCCAACTTTGAAAAACTTCCTAATCTTAGAGAACTTCTTTTCGCCTTCAGTTTTAAAAACAAAAGTTCCCCCACTTTGAAATATATAAACACTCTATTCTTGTTTGCATAACTTTTCTTCATGTCTCAGGTATCCTTTATGTTATGCTTAACCTTTTCCATCTGTTCTTCCATTTCCTTCAACAAATCTGGCCCAACAACTGCTCTGTATGCTAGATTATCCCAACTCAATGGTGTGTTATACTTCCTTCCATAAAATTCTTCAAACAAACTCATTTTCAATGAGGCCTAATATACATTATTGTAAGAAAATTCAACTAAATGGATATAATCCTCCCACTTTGATGGTTGATCCATCACATACATTTTGAGCATGTCCTCAATTATTATGTTATTCCTCTTTGTTTTCCCATTTGACACTGGGTGATATGTTGTACTAAGATTTTGATTTGTCACAAATCCTTTCCAAAAATTGGATGTGAAATTTGGATCTCTATCTAAAACTATTAACTTAGGCACTCCATGTAGCCTGGCAATTTATTTCATGTATATTTATGCAATAATTGTTGCCTTGTGTGTTGTCTTCACTGGAACAAAATGTGTTGCCTTAGTTAATTTATCCACCACCACCATGATGGAATAATGTTTCTTCACTATTCTGAGAAACTTTGTAATAAAATCCACTATGAAAACTTCCCACTTCATTATGGAATGGGAAATGGTTGTGACAACCCCAGTGGATGTCTATACCCAGTCTTCATTTTTTGGCGTTCTAGACATCTGATTGTGTAATTAGCCACTTATTTCTTCGTTTTGGGACAAAAATATTGGCTTCTCACTGCTGCAATTGTCTTATGATATCCCGAGTTCCCAACATATGGAACATTGTGAATTTCCCTTGGCAATGCATTTTTTATCTCATTGGAATTCGACACATATACTTTGTCATTGTACATGAAAATTCCATCTTCTTTCAGCTCATAATAATTAAATTTCTGCTAAAATTTACTTTGTTGTAATGTTTATTTTATTTTTAGATATTTATGTTCTGAATTTGCTGCTACAATAATCTTATCTTTCATATCAGTCTTTTACATGCCAACGACTACAATATGCACTTCATGAGCTCTCTCGCCGAGTGCATTAGCCACCTAATTTTCCTTACCTTTTATATGCTTAATTTGAAAGTCGTATTCATTAAGGAATTCCATCCATCTAGTTTGTCTAGCATTTAATGTTGGTTGTCCAAACAAATGTCTTAGACCATAGTGGTCTGTCCTTATCTCAAATTTCCTCCCCATCAGGTAAATGTTTCCACATTTTTAATGCATGTACAATTGTTTCTAACTCTAGATCATGGGTATCATAATTCCTCTCATGCTCTTTTAGTTTTATGGACTCATAGAACACCACATGATATTTTTGATTGAGGAATCCATTGATCCCTTCCTTTCATGCATCAGTGCATACCACAAAATCTTCATCCATATTTGCAATCTTCAATATTAATGCACTTGTCAAAATTCCTTTCAACTACTGAAATCTCTCTTCACACTTGGGAGTCCATTCAAATTTCACTCCCTTCTTTTACAAATAAGTGATTGGACTTGTAATATTTGAGAATTCTTTTATGAATCTTCAGTAATAACCGAAAAGAACCATGAATGATCTGACTTTTGTGACGTTTCTTGGCATTTCCCATCCTTTAATGGCCTCTATCTTTTCAGGATCCACTGCTATCTCTTTTGCTGAAATTATATGCCCCAAGTAGTGAATCTTATTTTTATAAAAGATGCACTTAGTTAGATTAACATATAATTTATGCTCTCTTAAAACTTGAAACACCATTCTTAAATGTTGCTCATGTTCTTATTCTGACTTAGAGTAAAGGAGTATATCATCTAGGAACACAATTACAAACTTGTCTAGGTACTCCCTGAACACTACATTTATCAGGCACATAAAAAATAGTTGGGGAATTTATAATCAAAATGACACTACCATGAATTCATAATTCCCATATCTTGTATTGAATTTCATCTTACTGATGTATTTTTCTTTTATCCTCACTTGATTACAACCCGATCTACAACTCTTTCAACTCTGGTGTACCCATTCTGTATGGTGTATTGGAAACTTGGGAAGCTCATATCACTAAACCAATAGAGAAATCAAAATCTCTCTTTGGTGTAAATACTGGGATTTCCCCAAAAACATCTTCAAAATCCCTCAAGACCAGATGATCTTCAATGCTTTCCACTTTATCTTTGTCCGCCTCTTCCAAATGGATTGAAAAAATCTGACATCCCTTCTTGAAACTCCTTTTCAACTGCATAGCTGAAATCTCTCTAAAAACTACAGCTCTTGGAATTCCTTGAACCTTGCTTTGTTTCCCTTCTTCATCAAGACATATGATTGCCTTGTTTTAATAGTCGAGGACATCATGGTGTGTTTCCAACCAGTCCATGCCAATTAGACAATCATATGAACCCAATGGTATGATGCTCACATATACCTTTGTGCTGAGTCCATTCATGTCTATTTGGTAATCTTTAACTAACTCATTGATTTTCCTCTTAGCTCACGTGACTAATTGAACTAACCAAATTTATTATGCTTACTCCTTTGCAAGTGAAATATTTCAACAATGTTAGAGTTTATGTAACTATGGCTAGCTCCAGAATCAATTAAAATTGTTATGAGATGGTTTTCAATCTTACCATCCACTTCAATCATGGGTGATTGATATTCCCCTTAATTGTTGTCCAAGGATCCATAAATACTTGGCATGTTTCCTTCCATGTATTCCACTGTTTTATCCTATTGAATGTTGAGGAAAGTCCTCATTTTTTCTCCTTTGCGAGGGAAGTCCCTATATAAGTGATTTCTCTCATATCCCCAAAATTGTATAGGTTGCTTCCTTGGCGTTTTCCAAAATGAATTTGCAGTCTTGTGCTCATTTTGGGTTGAATGAACTTACTGATTTTATTGGGAATTGTTCTTGAAAAAGGGTGGCTTAAAACCTTTCTTCCTTTTATCCTTTTTACCTTTCATCTTTTCATTCCAAGCTTTTCAGAAAACTGACATTCCTCTGCTTTGCTCATAAAGATGCTTTGCGCTCCTTATGGATTCATCCAAGGTATTGGCATCATATTGTATCTTGTCACTATAGAAGGAGGGTAACCCACTTAGAAACCTTTGGATTCTTACCTTCTCATCCTTTATGAATTCCACATACTTCATCAATTCAAAGAACCTCTTCTCGTATTCATCCATTGTCATGCCTCCCAACTTGGGTTCAAAGAACTCTTTCATATTTATTTCATAATATTTATTGGACAAATATTTCTCTTGGAAATATCCTTTGAACTTCCTCCATGATATTATTTTCTCATCAAGGTTCTTGACTTGTTTAAGCTAATCCCACCATATGGCTTCCTTTCCTTACAAGTGGTAGGTTGCAATTCTAGCTTCTACCCTTTAGGGGTAATCATGCAACTGGAAATATTTCTTCATTTCCAATAGTCAGAGCTCTTCCTCTTCTCCTTTCATGTTCTCACCATTGAAATTTGGTGGCTTGATTTTCCTTATTTCACCTTGCAATATGTCTAACTCAGGCCTTTTCCTTTGCCTCCATAAAGGAGACACACTTGGGATGCTCCCTGGACCTGAACTTGCATGATTTATTCTGGGGGATTGAGTTAGAGAATGATAATACATGCTCATGCTTCTTGACTGCCTATTATTTCCATGATCATCCCTTTTGATTTGGGATCTGGATGTTGACACTTGTCTAGCAATAGTTTCTTTCTTGGTGCCAGAGTCTTTGTTGACTTGCTTATGCAACATATTCAAACTTTGAAGTATCTCTTCTTGAGCCTTCATAATCCTTTTCTATCGGCCCTATAACTCTTCACTTATCTATGCAGGCTTTTCATAGTTATAGGCTCCTTCCTTCCTCTTCTCCCATTGAAATCTATATTATCATTTCCCATGCTAACATGAATAACTTTGATCTACTCCTCATGCCTGTAATATCCCTGAGCATATTCCATAACTCAAATCCTCGTATAAGAACCAAAGTTTCTTTCCTATACCTCTAATTCTGCAAGAAATGTGCATGTAGTAATTACGGTTAGAACATGCATAACATACAAAAATACATCAATTAGAATACATATTATTCTTCTCATCAATTTATGAAGAACATAATGCACCAATTAAAAATATGATTCCTTATATGCATTCCTCTATGAAACATCTTTCCAATGGTTGAAACATCTTTCCAATGGTTGTACTCATGCCTCATTCTGAGTTCTAAGCGAAAAAATTCCACTCACTTACTGCTACATAAATCTCTTTATTACTTTGTGAGAAATTTTTAACACCCAATTGAAAATTATGGGTAGACAGATGTATTCTCTTCCACAAGACCTTTCCACCGACTATTTGTTTGCTCAAATATGAGCTCCGAGCTGAAATTTATGGTTCGGAGAAGTTTGAATGTTTTTTGCATTTCATCCATGTATCCTATAGGTGTCTTGTTTATCTCCCAACACATTTTTAGGTACCCATATCTCAAATATGTCTACATGGATGTATTCTATGGTTCAAAAAATTTCTATAGACTACTCATGTGCCTCAAACAAGCTTTTGAGCAACGATTTATGCCCTCAAGAAGTAAATTGGCGCCGAAATTTTCTCTTAACCATTTCAATTGTAACATTCTCATATGAGCTTTATTTTGAGCCCGATGTAGCTCATTGGATATCTTTCTCCAAGTTCTTTTATTTAAGCAACAAATACAAAGTTCTCATGGGTTTTGATTGCCTAAAAATGTTTTTTAGGGCCTCAATCGCCCCGCAAGTTCATGACCTTCAAAAATATGAAAAACTTCAAAAACATTCATACAAAATTGATTGTTTTACTGTTATAACAACCCTTTAAATCCGAGTCATTGATATCAAATTGGGTGAAATCTGAGTTGTTGATCCAAGCTCCATCAACAATTGGTCGATCGACGATTCTCACTGCCAAACCAAACTTGTCTGCGAATCTCCCCAACACTCGATCATCGACCATCAGTTGTCGGTATTTTCTCTTGGAAAACAATTTCAACACCTTGTTAAATCGACCGACCCAACTACCAGTGATCCCCATTGAATGAAAAATCACTTCTCTAGTTTGACTAACTCGACCGTCGACCACTGGCCATTGTCCATCCATGTTGGCTGACATGACAACTGTTGATGTGGCATGACATGTGGATGATGACATGGCAAGCCATGTAGAATATAACATGGCATCAGGATGATGTGACATGACACATGGATGATGACATGGAATGACACATCATCAACCCTTTCCTTCATCGACCATCAGTCATTTCTCTTGGATGAACCAAACACCTTGCCAATTCGGTCAATGCCTGACCATCAATCCATTGACCATCAAAGATTTCTCTTGCTCGATCAAACACTTCACTAAATCAACCAACACCCAACCATTGGTTGTCAGTGATTTCCATTTGGAAAACAAAACACTTTGCCAATTCGACTAACCTAAACATCGACCATTGGAATTATCCTTGGGAAAAATCCAACAACTAGAAATTTTTGATCGAATCTCGGATGAATTTGGACCACCGATATCTCATTCAAAAATGATCTCGGCCATTGGTCTATCGAAAATTTCCCAACTCCGTCGATGCCTAACCATCGACCATCGATCGTCGGAGAATTATTTTGGCCAAACCAAACTCTTCGCCAAACTTTTCGATATGACATTGGATAATTCTCAACACTTAGAAAATTTTGACCAAATCCTCGATGAATCTCGGTCGTTGATCTCCAAGCCAAGATGATCTTGACCATCGATAGGCTCTGACCTCCCAGTGACCGAAAATGAATCCAGATCGTCGATCTGTCTCATTTTCCCAACCATCGAAAATGAATCCTGTTCGTTGATTCACTCAACCTTCCAAATGGTCAAAACCTTATAAATTTTTAAATTTATTAAGATGAATCTAGGTCGTTGATCTCACGAGCGAACACAATCTCGGTTGTCGATTCTTCAAACTCTTCCCAACGCTACAATGACCATTAAAACTCAAATTTTAACCTTCTAGGTCGAATTTAACTCTGCGATTCTAGACATTTTCTCCATTGAACCTCTCTTAAACAATCCTGAGTCATTTAAACTTAGATTTTTCTCATGAATTTGGGGATTTCTCTCTAATTTTCACCATTTTCCCGCAATTTCCTTGAGACCAAAATCTGCAACAACAAATTACTCAATTTTCACTCATTCTTGGCCCATAAAAGCCTGATGTTTGAACCCGAGGGCTCATATACCATAATTTAATGTTCCCTAGCCCAACTAAGGTCCATTTTGTGCAAAATACTCATAAAAAAATGAAAATTTATACTAACTAATTAATTTCTTGTAGCTTCCATCTACGAATTACAACCATATTTAGCTAATGTATGTTACCATTAATTAAATGCATTTTTTTTTAAAAGAACATGAATGCAACTAAATAACTCAACACAATAACATATAAATTATTATTAAACATAGAGTTCATGCACAACAATTTAACTCATAAATACAAGACAAAAAAAAAAACACTTATCTTTAAACAATAGTTGTGTAACCAACTACTTGGGACGAACGTTCCACCCAAACATAGACTTGTTTTTCCAAATATCAACAACAAGTCACCCCTGAGCTGGGGCTATCAATCCACAAAAGAGGGTGGTCTCTCACTGTCCACTCACAGCTCAGAAATTCCACAACCCACTGATAGTCTCCTACAACTATCCTGATTTTTCACCATCTCTCTTCCTCTTGACCTTCCTAACCCAAGAAATGTAACCCTTCAGTGATATCAGTCCCTAGGGAATCCCATTCATTTAATATGGTCTCTCTAGAATGGGTAACCATGAATCTCTCTGTTGGGAACTCAAGGGAACTAACTACTAGGAAAACTATCAACAACGACATCAAACAATTGTTGTTACAATGCAACTCACACAAGAGTTCACTCTTCAGGCCTGGAAACCTGGCTCTTTGGTCTTCAGCTCCAAAATGATCCAAAAATGCTTGATCATGCTCCATAATTTTCCCTCCATGGCCGCTCCATCTCCCAACTCTCTTTCTTTCTCTCTACTTGTTGTTCATGCAAAAACATTGACTGTCTAAAATTGTTTTCACAACCCATACGGATTTCCTCTCCTTTGGATGCCTTTCTTGACTCACAGACTTCCCCAAGCTAATTGTACTCAACCCCCATGCTCCCAATAACTATGGGATGTGAATTATCACACCCACCCTCTTCCATGCATTCAATTATTGACTTTGGGGACACTCAATCAGAAAATAGAGTTGAATACAAATGATATTAAAATTTATGAATGTGGGTGGAATTAATAGACATGGGTAATTCTCCCTTGGACCCCTCTTAGAAATTTTCTTATACCCTCCCCTCTCTTTTGGATTAATTCACCCCCCCATCTCTTTCCATGTCCCCTTAGCAGTTGGCATCACATATTATTATTAAAATTTAGAAATACATTTTTCATGTACATCGCTTTGGCTGTAGACACACAATATATCTACGTTAAAAATTAATTAAACCAGGGATTATAGTGGGGATGTTACATGATTCCTTTGGTTCTCTTGTTTATTAACAAATATTTGCACGCTCTCCTTTGTCATACTATGTGTATATTTGAATAATTGTCTCTTAAAAAAAGGATCCAGACACAAACTTGCAAGAAATTCTGCAATTTCCAGTTCCAATGCATGTTCTCCATTGAATGTTTTACATGGTTCTTCAAACTTCTCTACATATTGGAAATGATGATCAAAGAAAAATTCAAGGTCTACTTGGTGTAGTTGTGGCTCATGAAATGTTTTCTCTTCCCGAGATGTAAATGTATCTTCAATTGCTACCAGAATTTGAGAAAGTTCTTGAAGTAACATCCTCCTTTACTCAACATATTCTTGAATAGTATTGCATTCTTCTCACTGGTTTAATCCTTATCTTGCACAAGGATGAGTACTCAAGGGGGTGTTCTTACAATATCTTTAAAGATAAGGAAATTAATTGAGATCAATTTAAATAATAACACACCACTCAAAGAAAACTTAAGCAATCTAAAAGACAATCATGTACTTGAACTTCTCATGCTAGTGAGACCCTATTGTCAACAAGTTGTATTTTCACACGAGTTAGCTTTTCCATGAAAAACACACTTACATAAAGGAAACACACTAGTCCAACATGACTAAGTCTCGTGAAGACTCACAAAATTTGTTGCGTAGGTTCTTACCTTTCGTCTTACCATCTTCGCTCCTCCCAGTCTTAAATGTGTGAACAAACAAAAACTTTTTTATATTTTTTTTGTATTTTTAGTGAAAACTAAAATATTTCAAAACCAATTCCTTTAGTGCCTCCCCGAAAATGATGCAAAAAATGTTAGCCTAATTTATTTGCATAAATGGGACACTTATCATGTCAATCCAATGTTGGTAAACTTGTGAGGCACAATCACTGTATGTGAGGGAATTAGCTTTGAAATTTGTTCTACAGACTAAGAAGGAAATCCAAACTTGAAAGTAATCATTAACTATCCTTTGAATATATAAAACACAATATAAATTGATCTAAAAAACTTGAACACGATCTAATTGTTTCAACCTCAGTTTGTCACATTTCCACTGGTAGAAAAACAGGTTACAATGTGAATTTTTCCACATTGGTTGTGAGCTCTTTGCAACAGTACTCTATAAACTGGTGAAGTTTAAAGGTTGGAAATAAATTTTTAACACACATGCAAAATGTAAATACTATAGATTAAAATATAACACTTTCAACCTTAGTTTGTCGTAGTTCCACTGATATAAAAACAAGTTACAAAGTGAAGTTTTCCACATTGGTTGTACGGTCTTTGAAACAATACTCTGTCAACTAGTGAAGTTTAAAGGTTGGAAGGAGGTCTATCACTCATTCAAATGCAAGGAATTTTGAAATAAAATATGAATTCTTCAATCTTAATTGATCATAGTCCCATTGGAAGAAAAACAGACCGCACAATGCTTGCAGACTTTTTGCAGCAATACTCTGTTTGAATTTATGGAGGTTATAGATTGGAAGAAGGCTAAATAAATTATCTAACTTTTAAATCAACTATAAATTGCAAGTGGAAACTAAAGTAAATTATGAAATTTAAATCTAGAAATTAGAGTGTTGTTATATAAACAAAAGATTAAAATAGGTTACCAAAGAAAGAAGATGCAAAAATCAAAGGTTATGCACAACAATGTACAACAATGACATGGACCAAGTCATGGGGGCCCTCCAGGACTGGTTCATGCATAGGAAGAAGAAGAAATACGACTAAAGAAAATCCGAGCCTTTCTATTAATAATAAGATTGTTTACAAAACTGAACTTAAAGGTTCTTTTCTACAATTCCCCATCCCATTCAAGCTTCATAGTTCAACTTATTTACACAAAATAGAGTTTAACAAATGATCCTAGGAATACTTTAATGGAGTATTGATGCAACTGATCAGATCCTAAATGTGTTGAATCGCTCCATGTGGAATCCATGACCGCAATAGAAAATATTTGTATTTCATATTTAGAAAAAAAAACATATCTCCCAAACTGTTCATTCTCTGGGAAATCTACCCTTGCATCACCAAATTGGGCATGTTCTACACAAAACCCATGTCCCGAAAATTCCAATTTTGTTCTAAAAAATAAGAAATTGCGTCTGAATATCGTTGCATGTCTTACTGCTAAATATTTTCTTGTAGATACTTGAGTTGACCAAACGTTGATTGAGGGTTTCTGGGTCGATTTTCTTATATCTCGTAGGACACATACAATGACATGAATATAAGGATCAATTTCCAAGTTCTCATTTCCTCTATCTCAATTGAACCATCTCGATGAATGTGAATTACACGATCTAAAATTTTCCTGTAATTTCTAATAAAATCCGAATTTAAACTATTTTGAAATGTTGATTTTTAATAATTAAAAATAAAATAGGAATTTACCTAATTATTATTTGGAATGTATTTATTAGGATAGGATGGATGGAGAATGTTCCAAAAAGAGATATATTAAGGCAAAGAGATCATAAGTGTAGAAGCTTTATACATGGTAAAACATGGCACCAACAATCTTCACCTATTCCACTCGATTGATCCAAATTTTAGGAGGTATATGGTCTAAATTCGGATGCAAAAGTCATAAAGATATAAAGCTAATAGACTTTCCATGTGGATCAAGGATATTCCCACCTCCTCATTAATTAATTGAGCTAACAAGTTTCCCATATGGGTCAAAGAGAGTCCCACCTCTCCATTATTGTATTGGGTTTTATTTTCCACTACTTAGTTAGTTGGGTAGTTAGATCTATTATTATAATAATAGAGACCCATTTAATGAGTTCTTTCCATTATTGTATTGGGTTTTGTTTTCCACTACTTAGTTAGTTGGGTAGTTAGATATATTATACTAATAATAGAGACTCATTTAATGAGCTCTTTTTGACTTTGTCCAATGGACCATTTTGTAATGCTATATAATGGCCTAGCAAGCCTTCTCATAAGATCAAGTTACTCATTTTGGCTTCTCTCATATTTTCTGTTGTTCATTGTGAGATTAATTAGATCTGAGTGATTTACTAGTAATTAGTTTTAGAGGTGAGACTCCTCTTTAGCCTCACCTCCGAAGTACTTCATTTACGTGTTTTTTTTTCATGCAAGATTGACACGTCTAAGCTCCTCCTCTCTCGACATTCAAGCCATCCAGATCTCAGCCCTCGAGATTCAGATCAGTGGTATGAGAGTGGGTACGCTCTCCATCATGACAAGGGTTTGAAGCATGTTGCGGGTTCAAACATTTGCAACAATCACCAAACTCCTTTTGGTACTATCGTAATCCATTTTCCGGTCCATACACTGTAAGAATCATAGTTGGTCCACAGGCACTTCAGGGATTTTTTTCCCTTAGATATTCGTTCACCATTACAAGGAGAACCATACATGGATTCAGTACATCCATACATGTATCCACTACATCCATAGGTATGAAACATTTCCAACAAATTTACAGGGTGTCCATGCTTCCCACAAAGGTTCCACAACCTCTACAACAACCCATGCTGCTCTACAAACCATTGGCATCCTTTGTGGCACTCTACACTCAACCAACTTCAAAGAGGCATTTCCATCTCTACACAATATTTGAGAGGCTCTACCACATCTCATTAGAAATATATATTCAATATCTCAAATGGGTATTTCAAGAAATCTCTTTTGGCTTCCTAGTTTGAGAGATATCATCTATTGAATCTCAACATGTATTTGACCCAAGGAGTTTGAGTGTACCACCATATTCAATGATAATTTTCTCCCTCCTCAAGGAATTACAGAAGGATGTCCACATATTTCTGGAAATATCTCTTCAAGATATCAAATGGGTATTTCTCGGAATCTCATTTGACTTCTTGGTTTGAGAGATATCATTGATTGAATCTCAACATGTATTTGACCCAAGGGAGCCACACGTACCACCATATTCAAAAGTCTTTTCTCCCTGCTCAAAAAACTACAAAATGAGTTCCACATATGGCTAAAAATATCTCTTCAATATATTAAATGGGTATTTCACGAAATTTCATTTTGTTGTATGGTTTATGAAATATATTTGTTTTGGTTTATGAAATATCTTTGTTTGAAGCAACACATGTCTATAACCAACATGGTCATGTACCCTTCAAATTTGGCTTGTTTTTTCTCACTCTCCAGGACACCTCAGAACAAGTTTTATATACCAATGGAAATATCTCTTCAGTAGCTCAAATGGGTCTTTGACGGAATTGGATTTCATCACCTATAGCAGAAGTTATGAATATATTTGCAGAAGGATGTTCACATCCCCCAAAGTAACGATTTTTCCATATTATTTTTTAAAATTTGGGATTTTATTAAAATTTCCTTTTTTTTACCCATGTACAATGCCATTGTCAACTAGGTTATGGATCAACCAGAAACCCATGGTTATGGTTCAACCACACAAAACCCTTCTCTTCATTAGGTATTTTCACATTGTAATCATAATGGTACGATAATGGGTTTCTCTTTTTAGCATGGGTGAAATAATGGGGGCCATCATTTTCTAAGGGGGGAGGAATGATCCAAATTTTAGGGGGTAGATGGTCTAAATTTGGATGAAAAATTCATAAAGCTATAAAGATTATAGATTCTCCATGTGGATCAAGGAGATGCCCACCTCCTCATTAATTAATTGGGCTAACAGGTTGCGCATATGGGTCAAAGAGAGTCCCACCTCTCCATTATTGTATTGGGTTTTATTTTCCACTATTGAGTTAGTTGGGTAGTTATATATATTATTATAATAATAGAGACTCATTTAATTAGCTCTTTCTATTATTGTATCAGGATTTATTTTCCACTGCTTAGTTAGTTTGGTAGTTAGATCTATTATACTAATAATAGAGACTCATTTAATGAGATCTTTTTCAATTTGTCCAATGTACCCTTTTGTAATGCTATATATAGGCCTAGCAAGCCTTCTCATAATATCAAGTTACTCATTTTGTCTTCTCTCATATTTTATGTTGTTCATTGTGAGATTAATTAGCTCTGAGTGATTTACTAGTAATTGGTTTTAGAGGTGAGACTCCTCTTTGAGCCTCACCTCCCAAGTACTTCATTTACATGTTTTTTTTTCATGCTTATTTTCATGCAATATTGACATGTATAAGCTCCTCCTCTCTCGACATTCAATCCATCCATATCTCATCCCTTGAGATCCATATCAGTGGTATCAGAGTGGGTACGCTCTCCATCAGGACAAGGGTTTGAAGCATGTTGCGGGTTCAAACATTTGCAACAATCACCAACCTCCTTTTGGTATTATCGTAATCCATTTGTCGGGCCATACATTGTAAGCATCATAGTTGGTCCACATGCACTTTAGGGATTTTTTTTCCTTTGGATCTTCGTTCACCATTACAAGGAGAACCATACATGGATTCAATACATCCATACATGGATCCACTACATCCATTGGTCTGCAAAATTTCCAATAAATTTACAGGGTGTCCATGCTGCCCACGAAGGTTCCACAACCTCTACAACAACGCATGTTTCTCTACAAACCCTTGGCATACTTTGTGGCCCTCTACACTCAACCAACTTCAAATCGGTGTTGTGACCTCTACATGGAATTTCAGAGGTTCTACTACATTTCATTAGAAATATATCTACAATATCTCAAATGGGTATTTCACAGAATCTCATTTGGCTTCCTGGTTTGAGAGATATCATCGATTGAATCTCAACATGTATTTGACCCAATGAGATGGTGTGTACCACCATATTCAATGATACTTTTCTCCCTGCTCGGGAAAATACAAAAGGATTTCCACATATGGATGAAAATATCTCTTCAACATATCAAATGGGTATTTCTAGGAATCTCATTTGGCTTCCTGTTTTGAGAGATATCATTGAATGAATCTCATTGTGTATTTGACCCAAGGAGGCCGCACATACCACCATATTCAAATGTTTTTTTCTCCATGCTCAGAAAACTACATGAGAAGTTCCACATATGGATGAAAATATCTCTTCAATATCTCAAATGGGTATTTCGTGAAATTTCATTTTGTTGTCTGGTTTATGATATATCTTTGTTTTGGTTTATGAAATATCTTTGTTTGAAGAAACACATGTCTGTAACCAACGTGGCTGCGTGCCCTTCAAATTCAGAAGTCCACGCACACAGGATCTTTCCTCTTCCATTGGACAGAAGAGCTCCCGGAAATGGCTCTCCTATTTCCCTTTCGGGAAATATGCACCCACAAATACCTTCGAGAAATCCCCCCCTTTATACTTCGGGAGATCGGACTTTGCACTTTCATGAATCCGATGGTCAAGCGCCTTGTCTCTCAATCTCTGAAACCCAAAAATAGTCAACACTTGACCTTTTCTCTCTCTATTTCGGATTTCTCCTTATCGTGATTTAGGGGGTTGCAATTTCAAGCAACTCGTCCCATCGACTCCTGAAACCTGATTTACCGAAACTTCGATGCGCTCGCAAGGTTGACCTTTCAACAACCCTTCATTCCGTCGGGACTTTGGACTTTGCGATTTCTCAAATCTTGATGCAAAGATTTCGGGACTTCACCCCACGAAACCCCGAAATGGTCAACGGAATTGACTCCCTTGTCGATAGTGCACCACTTGTCCACCCTGCTGATTCTATGGCCCACACAATCCTCTCATCCTTGGGAATTTTCACTTCATGATTCCATGAGTCCTGATGCAAAGATTTTGGGACTTCCACTCACGAAACCCCAAAATAGAAATCCACAGTTAAATCCAACGGCTCCTGTTGGCTTGAATATATGACTCTACTCCTCCTGAGCTTGAATCTTTGGGAATACTCGTCTGAGCTTTCAGAGACAAACCTCTGAACCCTTTGTCAACACACTCCTTGTGGACAATTCAACTGCACTCCTTGCAGGAACTCTTGCTCAGATGGAGAAACAATTGAAACTCATTCCTTTACCCTTTCCTCTCAGATTTCAAACATTCAACAAGGAATCATTCATACATAGCATAAAATAAATTGCATGACAGAAAGAGTAAAACATTCATGAGCATAACCTTCAAAAATGCATACACAGAGAATATTTGAACACCATGAGTCTGAATCAAAGCCTTCTTGTATTAATCCAGAACTTCTATACATGGAATTCTTCTACACAACTCTTTGTTTCTTCTCTTCTATGCTCTATGCTCTCAATTGACATCCTCTCTTTCTTCTCTTTGTTACAATACACAATGAGGGTGTCTATATCTCGTTTCCCTCTTTGCTAAACTGTCTAATCTACGCATTAAATTCTATCTACTTGCATTAACTATCATAAATGCCTTCTACCTACTAAGGATGAGAGCGGATAGCTCAAGGTCCGTTTACATTTTACAAGTGTGCCTCCACTTGATGACTTCATTAATGTTTCAATACATTTTCAAAATTTGCGTTGGGTGCTTTTCCAGCTGTCTTTTATCCTCGCGCTGGCTCGCATGAGATGCTTTTGCATCATACTCCCTTGCTTGAAAATGTTCATGGGCTCCTATCCATGAGCTTGTGCACGGTCTGTCCACACCTCTGGATCTCTGCTTCGTTCTCCCAGCTGGCATCTTCAACTGGATGGCCCTTCCACTTGACCAAATATTCAAAGTATTTCTTTCGCCTGGTCTTCGCGTTGATCCTTTTGTCCAGTATGTGCTCCATCTGCGACTTTTCTGCAACTGGCATATGTTTTGTCCACTGGACCTCTGGCTGTTCATTTCCTGTCCCTATTTCCTCATCTTTATATGGGTACAAATATGAGATATTGAATATCAGAGAAATTCTGATCCCATCGGGTAATTCAACCTCGTAAGCATTCACCCCAAATTTCTTCAAGACCTTACATGGTCCGATTTTCTTCATCTTCAATTTATTATATGTTCCTCTCGGGAACCTTTCCTTTCTCAAATGTTCTAGAATCAAATCACCAACCTCAAATTGAAGTTGTCTCCTGTGTTGATTTTCTCTGCGCTTATATTCCTGGCTCGAACTCTACAATCGGTCCTTCACCTAGCTGTGAAGTTCCTTCATCACCTCTGTGAAATATTCTGCACTAGCGCTCCTAGTTGCAATCTGTTCGGAATATCTGAGCTCATAAATTCCTCTCGGTTGCATGCCATAGACAATATTAAATGGAATCTTCCCCATTCTTCTATTAACTGAGTCGTTATAAGCAAACTCCGTTTGTGGTAATATGTTGTCCCACTCGCTGTGGTGTTCTGTCACCAGGATTCTCAGCAAGTCTCCCAGACTTCTATTCACCACTTCTGTCTATCCATCCATATGAGGATGATAAGCCGAACTAAATGATAAGTTAGTTCCTATATTCTTCCATAAGGTCCTCCAAAAGTGTCCTACGAACTTAGTGTCTCGATCCGAAACTATGCTCCTTGGTAAGCCATGAAGTCGAATGACTTCTTTGAAAAACAGACTTGCAATGTGAGTTGCGTCACTGGTCTTCTGACATGGAATGAAGTGTGCCATCTTGGAAAATCTATCCACCACCACAAATATTGATTCAAACCCTCTTTGTGTTCTTGGAAACCCCAATATGAAATCCATGCTGACTGCATCCCACAGATTCTCAGGTATGGGCAATGGTTGATAAAACCCTGCATTCTATCTCTTGCCTTTTGAATGTTGGAAAATTCTGCATCTGTCCATGAATCTCTTGATGTATTCTCGCATTCCTGGCCAAAAATATGACTCATTCAACTTCGTGAACGTCTTGTCATGACCGAAATGTCCGACCAATCCTCCACTGTGTTTCTCCTTCAGCAAATTCTCCCTCATGGAGCATTTTGGAATACAAAGCTGATTACCTTTAAACAATAATCCTTCCTAGATCATGTATTCTACCCATTGGCTTCTATCTCTGAGAATTGGATTCTCAGTTGCTTCGTACGCCTCCTTAAAATATGGATCATCCCTGTACATGTCCCTGAGATCATCAAAACCCAACGTTTTGACTTTGAACTCCTGCAATAGTAGACACTTCCTGCTCAAAGCATCAACAACTTTATTAGCAGTACCAGAAATATGTTTAATCACAAAAGTGAAATTTTGCATGTATTCAACCCATTTAACATGTCTTTGATTCAACTTTTCCTGTTGAGTCACAAACTGCAGTGCATGACTATCACTATATAAGACAAACTCCTTGGGAATCAAGTAATGTCTCCATTTCTTCAATGCCTGAATAGTAGCATAAAACTCCTTATCATACGTGAAGTATTTTATCTTGGCTTCATTCAGCTTCTCACTGAAGTATGATATCGGCCTATCTTCTTGAATCAAGACTACCCCTATTGAAAATCCACTTGCATCACATTTCACTTGAAATGTCTTTAGGAAATCAGGGAACACCAAAATTGGTTGTTCCGTGATCTTCCTTTTCAACAAATTAAAACTCTTCTCAGCTTCTTCTGTCCAGTGAAAAGATTTGTGTCTCTTCTTCACTGTGTCCATCATCGGTGCACTAATTCCACTGAAATTTCTAATGAATTTTTGGTAGAAACTAGCCAATCCGTGAAAACTTCTCACCTCAAATATACTCTTCGATGATGGCCAATTCTTGATCACTTCCACTTTATCTGGATTCATTCTCAACTTATCTGTAGAAATAACTTAACCCAAATAAATGAGTTTTGTCTTCATGAATGAGGATTTCTTCATGTTTATCAGCAACTTCTCTTGCTGTAACTTCCTCATCACTGTAGCCAAATGTTTCAGATGCTCTGCCACTGTTTTACTGAAAATCAGTATGTCATCCAGATACACAATGACAAATTTTCCGATGAACTCCCTTAGGACTTCGTTCATCAACCTCATGAAAGTACTCGACGCGTTTGTTAACCCAAATGGCATAACAATCCATTCATACAACCCTTCGTTGGTTTTGAATGATGTCTTCCATTCATCACCTTCTCTCATGCGGATTTGATGATAACCGCTTTTCAAATAAATCTTCGAAAAATACTTTGCTTCACTCAAGAAATCCATCAGATCATCCATCATTGGCAACATAAATCTGTACCTAATGGTTATCTTGTTAATCGCCCTCGAGTCAGTACACATCCTCCAGCCTCTGTCTTTCTTCAGACTGAGTACTGTTGGAACAACACATGGACTCAAGATTTCCCTGAACAAACCTTTGTCCAACAGATCTTGGACTTGTCTTTTGATCTCTTCATTCTCTTGCGGCGTCAATCTGTACGCGGCTTTGTTTGGAAAACTGGCTCCTGGTATGAGATCAATGTGATGACTCACACTTCTGATCGGTGGCAGCGAATGAGGTAGTTCGTCCACTACTATGTCAGTGAACTCTTCCAGCAGTTCCTGAACCTCTTATGGTAAATCATTTACCCTTGTGCTAGTCAAAACAATATTCAGTTTCCTGACCACAATGAATTGTAGTTCCTCCTTCTTCTTGACCTCTGTAAGAAGTTCCTTCCCACTCATGAGAAGTACAGTGTTTCTTACTTCAGGTTTCACCTCCTTATCCTTGATTGGAAGCAACATGTGAGTTCTCCCATTCTTCTCTAGGGTGTATGTGTTCATTCTCCCATCATGAATCACATTCCTATCATATTTCCATGGTCTACCCAACAATAGATGACAAACATCCATGGGAGTGACATCACAAAGTATCTTATCATTATATCCTCCTATCTTAAATTCAACTAAACATTGTTTAGTGACAATTACCTGATGTCCTTTTTGTAGCCACAAAAATCTGTATGGGCTTGGATGATCAATCATCTCCATCTCCATCTTTTCTACCATATCCGTTGAAACGAGATTTTCCATGCTACCACTGTCCACAATGACCTTGCATACCCTGTCCTTGGTTTTGCAAGCGGTTTGGAAAAGTCTGTTTCTTTGGAATTAACTCTCCACCTCCTTCTCTGGTGTCAAAAGATCTTTTCACATCATCAACGATCTTCCACCTTCAACATCCTCTGCCTCAATATTTCGCCTCTATGCTTCAGCGATGTGAGTCTCACCTCCTTCTTTATTTTTGTCTGGACACTCATAAGACTTGTGCCCATTCTTTCCACATGTGAAGCATGTTATTACTCCACCTATTCCCCTTCCTCTACCTCTGGTATGAGGAAAAATATTAGTATCAAAATAATCTCCTCTCTGTTCGGTATGTTGCCCTCTCTGTTCAACATATTTCCCTCGTTGTGAGCTTCCACCTCTCTCAGTTCGAGTCTGAGGTTTCTTCTAGTCCTCCTTGGGTTTCTGATTTTTATCCTGGGCAACTGATTTGCCTTTGGGGTGACTTCTGCCTCGACCTCTTTGACCCTGCTTTCGGCTCATCTTCTCTTCCTCTTTTAGAGACATTTGATAATCATCTTCCACCGTTCCGATGGTCATCATGCTCATCTCATCCTGAATTTCATATCTCAGGCCATTAATGTACCAGACAAATTTTTCATCATCGCTTTCTCGATGACCCGCCCTGATGTTCAGCCTGTAGAATTCTTCAGTATATTCCTTTACTGTCATCAAATTTTGTCTCAAGTTTTGCATTCTTCGAAACAGAGTAATCTGATAATCCCTGGGGATGAATTTTTCCTTCATCTTCACGATCATCCTGTCCCAACTCTTGATCTTCTGCTTGCCTTTGCAGTGTCTGTCATCTTGTAGCTCATCCCACCACAATGTTGCATGTCCATTTAATCTCGTGACATCATGTTTGACCTTCTTGTCCTCTTCGACATCTTCATAGTCAAAGTATGTGTCCAGAGATTTAATGTAGTCTAGAAGCTCCTCCGCATCCAGATTTCCCTCATAAACTAGAATGTCCATTTTCTCTCTTGCACCCATTCTTGCAATAGCCCTAATCAAACGTTCGTTTGCTGCATCTTCGGCTGCAACTTCTTCTCCTTCATGTTCAGCCTCAATTTCACTTTCATAATCACTAATATCCACAACACTGACTGTACACCTCTGTGTTGTCTCCATGTCTTCAAGTCTGGCGTGTAAGTCACACATTTCTCTTTCTATGGCTAGATCAAGCATTTGCCTACCCCTTCTTCTCGACATTTCCCTCTCCTCTGGCATATTGGGTGTTTGCTTGTCCCTTCTTCTCAGCGGCATGGTGAATTCTCCTTTTCCCTGCTATAGAAAGCAAAGAATCCTTTCTGTTCTCTACCAAACCTGACACAACCCTCCCAACCCGCAGGTTAGAAGTCCACGCACATAGGATATTTCCTCTTCCATTGGCCCGAAGAGCTCCCGGAAATGGCTCTCCTATTTCCCTTTCGGGAAATCTGCACCCACAAATACCTTCGAGAAATTCCCCCCTTTATACTTCGGGAGATTGGACTTCACACTTTCGCGAATCCAGTGGTCAAGCGCCTTGTCTCTCAATCTTTGAAACCCGAAAATAGTCAACACTTGACCTTTTCTCTCTCTCTATTTCAGATTTCTCCTTATCGTGATTTCGGGGGTGGCAATGTCAAGCAACTTGTCCCCTCAGCTCCCGAAACCCGATTTACCGAAACTCCGATGCACTTGCAAGGTTGACCTTTCAACAAACCTTCATTCCATTGGGACTTCGGACTTCACGATTTCGCGAATCCTGATGCAAAGATTTTGGGACATCACCCCACGAAACCCCAAAATTGTCAACGGAATTGAATCCCTTGTCGATAGTGCGCCACCTGTCCACCCTGCTGATTCTGTGGCCCAGACAATCCTCTTGTCCTTGGGACTTCGCGCTTCGTGATTCCGCGAGTCCCGATGCAAATATTTTGGGACTTCCACTCGCGAAACCCCAAAATAGAAATCCACGGTTAAATCCAACGGCTCCTATTGGCTTGAATCTATGGCTCTACTCCTCTTGAGCTTGAATCTTTGGGAATAGTCGTCGTAACTCCCCTGCTCCTCCGTGAGATCTGACGGCTCACGGGACTTCATGAATTCTCCATAGAGAATTCCGACCATATGTCTCTTCCCTTCACAAGGACTTCTGCAAATTTTTACCAAGTGGTCTTACCACAGTACTTAACTATCTGCGACACAAACTTGGGATGCCTTCTAACTGTTCCAATGCACAAGATTCATGTGCTTCCTTCGACGACTTTGAAGGATTTATCCTTCCTGAGCTTTCTCTAACTCCGAGTCTCAAGGAAGACTCCTGCACACACTCCTTGTGGAAAATTCCTTAATTACTCAAAGGAATTGGAATCTGTCGGCTCTGCGCACTCACTGCAACAACAGTCTCTCAATACTTGATTCAGGTTACAAAACCTAAAACTCTACTCGGACTGCACACACCTTGCACGACTCCTGTACCTAACTGCACTTCTGAGGAAATGAGAACAAAAACTATCTTCTCTGAGCTTTTAGAGACAAACCTTTGAACCCTTTGTCAATGCACTCCTTGCGCACAATTCAACTGCACTCCTTGCAGGAACTCTTGCTCAGATGGAGAAACAATTGAAACTCATTCCTTTACCCTTTCCTCTCATATTTCAAACATTCAACAAGAAATCATTCATACATAGCATAAAATCAATTGCATGACAGAAAGAGTAAAACATTCATGAGCATAACCTTCAAAAATTCATACATAGAGAATATTTGAACACCATGAGTCTGAATCAAAGCCTTCTTGTATTAATCCAGAACTTCTATACATGGAATTATTCTACACAAATCTCTGCTTCTTCTCTTCTATGCTCTATGCTCTCAATTGACATCCTCTCTTTCTTCTCTTTGTTACAATACACAATGAGGGTGTCTATATCATGTTTACCTCTTTCATTCTAAACTGTCTAATCTACGCATTAAATTCTATCTACTTGCATTAACTATCATAAATGCCTTCTACCTACTAAGGACGAGAGATGATAGCTCAAGGTCCATTTACATTTTTCAAGTGTGCCTCTACTTGATGACTTCATTAATGTTTCAAGACATTTTCAAAATTTGCGTTGGGCGCTTTTTCAGCTGTCTTTTATCCCCGCGCTGGCTCGCTTGAGATGATCCTACATCAAAGTTCCATATACCAATGGAAATATCTCTTCAGTAGCTCAAATGGGTCTTTGATGGAATTGGATTTTATCACATGTAGAATAAGTTATGAACATATTTGCAGAAGGATGTTCACATCCCCCAAAGTCACAATTTTTCCATATTATTTTTTAAATTTTGGGATTTTATTAAAATTTCTTTATTTTTCTACCCATGTACAATTTCATTGTCATATAGGTTATGGATCAACCAGAAACCCACGGTTATGGGTCAACTACACAAAACCCTTCTCTTCATTGGGTATTTTCACATTGTAATCATAATGGTACGATAATGGGGCTTCTCTTTTTAACATGTGTGAAATGATGGAGACCATCATTCTCTAAGGGGGGAGGAATGATTCAAATTTTAGGGGGTATATGGTCTAAATTTGGATGCAAAATTCATAAAGTTATAAAGCTAATAGACTGTCCATGTGGATCAAAGAAATGTCCACCTACTCATTAATTAATTGGGCTAACAGGTTGCCCATATGGGTCAAAGAGAGTCCCACCTCTCCATTATTGTATTGGGTTTTATTTTCCACTACTTAGTTAGCTGGGTAGTTAGATCTATTATTATAAAAATAGAGACTCATTTAATGAACTCTTTCCATTATTGTATTGGGTTTTTTTTTTCCACTACTTAGTTAGTTAGGTAGTTAGATCTATTATACTAATAACATAGACACATTTAATTATCTCTTTTTGAATTTGTCCAATGGACCATTTTGTAATGCTATATAAAGGCCTAGCAAGACTTCTCATAATATCAAGTTGCTCATTTTGAATTTTCTCATATTTTCTATTGTTCATTGTGAGATTAATTAGGTCTGGGTGATTTACTAGTAATTAGTTTTAGAGGCGAGGCTCCTCTTTGAGCCTCACCTCCCAAGTACTTCATTTACATGTTTTTTATTATTTTTCATGCTACTTTTCATGCAAGATTGCCATGTCTAAGCTCCTCCTCTCTCGGCATTCAATCCATCCAGATATTAGTGCCCGAGATCCGAATCATCGATCCTTTAGTTTTATAATCATATAAACTTATATTAATCATTATTTTTGCACTCTCCTTGAAATAAGTGTCAATATAGGAAGGATGTGGAAATCCTAAAAGAGTCTCTCTCTAGAGCCTAGTCAGAATTAATACATTTTTTAATGATCTATACTTATCTAAAAGTATAGAAACCTTTCTCAATTTTAGTAATTCTTAAAATACTAATTATAAAATGTTGGGTGATATTATTTTTTAATAGAAGATACATAAAGTTTTTTATTATAGTAAAAAATTGTGAAATCATTTCATTGAAAGTGTATAGATCAAAATGCATTATTATTCTCTATATTTATTATTTTATATTTAATTGAATAAATTTCATATATTATAATAGTTGGATAGTATAAATTAATAAAATATTTGGAAAAACTAAATATTAATAAAATAAAATAATTGTGATTTTAGTAGACAATTATATTATAACTTGGTCTTGTAATATTTGAATAATAAAAATTAAAAAAATAACATTATTGTTATAGCATCATCATCATTATTAGTGAATATTTATGTTATAATGGTATTATTATAATATAGGAAAAACAATTGAAAAACGCAGGGTCACCTTGCATCCTTGAACCGATAACCATCTTTCGGCTCGATCAAATCAATCACTGTGAATAAAACTAAGACACCACATCCTAGGAGCCCAAACTATAGAACAAATCCTACATTTAAATCCCATTTCTTACCCGAAGCTCTTTCTCCTTCATAAACTGAATCCCTTCAATCTTGCTTGGCATAATATTCAAATCACAATCATTTCACTTATCATATTTAAGTATTTTGTTTCTAAACACATTTAATCAACAAATTGTATCTTGTTGGACAACAAAATATTCACCTTGAACACCAATTAAACATTATATGGAATTAATGGTGATAACTTTTTGCAATCCAAATCCAAATTAAACGCGTTTATAAAAGTAAAGTTAAATATCATATGGCAACTTCAAATTTAAATGAGTGATACACAACCGATTTCACTTAAAAACAAATAAATTGTTAACAATGTTCGTCATTGGCATATTCATAATACTTTTTATAAATCAAACAACAACAACCATGACATTATATGGAAAACATAATATACATGAGCGATATACATATGAATATACATGTCAAACATACATCTCAACAAAATCTGCAATAAACATGTCATATATAGATCTCGAGTCAAATATAAAACAATCAGTATAAATGTCAATCAATACCACTACTAGCTAGGTCCACCACCAGAGTCAAGTGCATTAGTGTCTCTACTACCAAAGGTAGAGTGTCTATCAGGAATAACTACCTCAGAAATAAATGTCTAGAAAAGTGCACTATCAAGTGTCTCTATATCAATATCACGAAGATGTGAAGTAGTAACTGATGTGAACATAGTGTCTATTGTGCCCCCACACCTACCCACTAAAATTATCTAAGTTAAATAATTTCGGTGGGTACCCCCTATCAAAATTTTAGCAAGGTACTTTATCACTACTAACTTGATTTGCTACTAACAAAAGAAAACTACTATTTTGCTAATGCAGTCTCAATCCTAACCTAGCAAGCAACTGTGAGAATCAAAGGTCTTGTGCTTTTTCACTCTATGTCAATTGACCCTTCTTTGAAAAGACCAAATTCCAAGTTTTACTAAATCCTATGACAAATCTTCACTTATATGACCAAGTCTGAGAACTATCGGGCCATTATCCATCAAAGAATTTCTCCTCAGAATGAAATAATACACAACTTGATTTTCTCTTCTGATAGACCCTTTCTTATAATACTATCGGAAAGCATTTTGTCAGAATCTTTACGATATGAAACATTTTGTGCCTTATACGTTTGACTTCTACAGAGGTCCTTCCGATATACTTGTTTTGATAGCACAATGAATCAAATATGCCATAGAGCGCTTACCCAAGGTATATCTGTCAAACAATTATTGGTATCCAAAGATTTTTTGTTTAGTAAGGATTAAGCGCGTGCGAGTGGATCCATCACATAACTATCATCATTATATGGTAGACAATGATTGGTTGATTAATCTAGCCTCATCCAAGATTTTCTTCGTCCCAATGAGTAAGGTGTTTCATATAAACATGATTTTTGAGAAGGGGATATTCCCTCGATACCTCTCCCGTCAGAACAATAAAGTAACATAACTCTCTCTCTCTCTCTTGGTTGTTCTCTCCGATAGTGCTCTTAGAAATCCTTCTGTCGGAGTTAGTTTCTTAGGATTATTTCCATCTTCGATGATTTCCCTTTCCAACAACACGTTAATAAACCATATAGAAAGAACAACCTTGGCACAATTTATAGCATCTCCATTTTGGAATGAGTCCCATTGCAAAACGAATATTCCTCGATACCTTGCCATTGAAAAGAAGAAAAATCATGCACATTTTCCTCTCCAATGGAAAGTCCTTTTGATAGTACTATCACGAAAATTCCTCAGACTTTATCCTTCAATCATTACACATCCGATACACGAGCCTGAGAAAATTTGTAGTAATTAACATTAACTACAAATATTTAGGGTAATTTACATTTACATAAACCTTGTCAACCCTAACTAACTCATCATGTGCCTTCGTAAACTTGTGAAAAAAATTTGCTCTATGTATTACAATTACAAGCTAACTTAAAACCTTGGACAAATCCCAAAAAAATATGTATGTGATTAGTTTAATTTCATTTTTTTGTACTGTTTTATCTATATGATAAGATTATGAGGTTTTTGTTTATTGCAGGACAAAACAATGACACCATGTTGCGCCCACATAGTAGAAAAGGAAAGAAACCCATAGTAAATGAGTCTGCTCCTATCATGAATCCAAGTGACATTCTGGATACATACACCTATTACTATAATGGGGTAGACCGTTGTCCCCTATATGATGAAATCTACAGTATCTTCAACACCGGGGATTTTCCACCCAAGGATGAGAACTTGGAAGTTTATCAAAATATTCAAAAAATTTGTATTCACCTCTGTTGAGTCCATTTTTGTGCTTTCACAAACCATACTTTTTGCCTCTTTATTTTCCATTTTCCTTCATTTTACTCCACATTTCTCATAAAATAGCCTATCCAAGGTAAATTTGTCATCCTCTAACTTCAGAATTGAATTTTCTAAATTATTGCATTAAAATTGGAAATTTAGCAGAAATTACAGGATTTCACCAAATCTCGTAATAGCTCCGTCGTTTATATACTTGCAGGACACCTGGGTGAAATCCGACACTTGGGTTGCGTTCCCAGATGTACAAGGATGGTGAATAAGCTATCAGATTCGAAATCTGACACTGCTAGATGCTCGGTCAATGCCGGTCAAAGTGGGCCAGTTCAGCAGAAATTGCCCTGTTGCAGCATTAAATCTAGGACAGTTTTTGATTTCGTGGGATTTTGATCACATTTTGAGGATCTAGAAGAGGCATTCGACCCTCTTAGGA
>JZKD02S0070864.1:116488-129084 GCA_000966675.3 Picea glauca
ATGACTTCTGAATAGGAGCTTAGCATCTCTTTCACATTCAGCCTTAGAATAAGTCTTTGGGTTATCTCCATAAAAGATAAAAACTATCTCTAAAATCCATATACTTTGGACATGCTTCTAAGTCTTACAAACACCGGATTGATAATAAATGCACTCTGATTTACTTAGGTAGATCTTGAGCTCAACAACCTCCTAGATGCTCATCTGATGATGTTCCCCTATAATGTGACAATAACATGGTGCCTCAATCATCTTGACCAAAGTGTTGCTACAATTGTGAGAAAAGTGTAAATTCCAATAGCATCTCTGAGACCGAAGGACATAAGACTCTGATACCACATCCTAGGTCTTGTAATCTCCCTGAATGAGTAATTTTTCATAAAATTTGGGAGAGAAAAAAAATATTCCGAAGAATTAATGGAGGATTGGTGGTGCGACGAGGAAAGGAAATTCAAGAAAGGATAATGATCAATCCCTTCCCAAGAATTCAAAAGGCCCTATAGAATGATAAATGCCATGATATGTAGACTTTATGGGGAGGAGAAGAGCACTCATTTTTCAGATGGAATGGTTGTCAATGGCCTACACTGTAGTAAAGATAGGGAAAATTTTCAATTGGGAAGACATATTGACCTTCAACATTTTCCAAAAAGTCAAGAATTCCCTAGGTATGAAAAAGGCCAGTCTCTACATGTTTGCATACCTCATCAATGTCATATGTTTTGAAATACACTTTTCTTCTTTTGGTTGGAACTAGGACTCTATTCAACCACCTATCCATGTCTATTGTTCCCAATAGTGGGATGTAAATTATAAAAGTTATGTTTATGATATATGTTACTATTTCCTTGCTCCCTTGCACACCGTAATTTTTGGATATACATCCTATAGAATATAAAAAGAATCCATGGCCACCTTGAAAGATATGGAAGACTAGTATATTGGAAATTATTATACATACATCCGAGTTTATGGAAACTCTGAAGTCCCACATATCCTACCTAAATATGTTCCCTATAGGATGTTGATTAGGGAGATTGCTTACTAGACAATAGATATTGGCATAACATATTTCCTTTCAGGTAGCATTAAGAAACTCTGACCCAATTTTCCTATAAACATAGGAAGGTACACGTTATTAAATGGCCCTCATGCTAGGAAAGAATCTGAAGCCCTGAAAGAGATATGATTATGTACAAGAGAACCTAAAGGGAATGACCTAAAATACCTAGCACTCAATCATGTCAAAGTTGTTTTCCTTAATCAAGATGTAATTCATGTAGTAAACTACACAGAGGAGATATTCAAGGGGGTCTTATTCTTCGAAAACATGATACACAGGTTTCCATATGATGTGGCCAAATAAAAGATTCTAATGGAGGAAGAGGAGAAGTGGAAAATAACCAAGGAACAATTCTTGTTTCTTTTAGAAAAGGACTAAGAAAAATTAGAATCAAAGGAGAATGATGTAAAAAAAAAGATAAAAGAGAGACATTAGAAGGCATTGGAAGTAGAAGCGGAGTACCAAAGAAAATAGGTAAAGTTAGAGAAGCAGGGGAAGAAAATTTAAAATGAAATCAAAAGAAAGATGGAAGATGAACCCAAGAAGAGTTCCAAAGTGGATGAGAATAAGAAAAAAGAAGATGCATCGAAGAAGGTTGTTGATGAGAGAAAGGAAAATATGAAAAAGGAAGAAAAAGTTCAACAAGATACACTACAGAAGAAAAAGGCTGAAGAAGAGATATACAGACTAGAAGTAGAAGCAGAGGAAACGAAAAAGAAAGAAGAGTAAGAATGACAAGGGGATGCTGAATTTGAATCCAAGAGGAAAGAAAATGAAGAAGTAGAGAGAGAAAGACACAAGAAATTGGGTGAGGCCCAAAACAATACAACAACCCCGAGTGTGGGCATAGTTAACATTCCCCCCTAGGAATGTACCCCTCTTATGGATATACCTGGAAATTTTTCCTTTTCCTCACAGGTGCTAGAATTAGATGAAGTTGTAGTGGTAGTAGAAGAATATTACTAAAAAAACAAAACCAGAAGGACATAAAAGAGGCCAAGTAAAAGGAAAATATGGGAGACCACTCTTATCTAGGGGTCAACCAAAAGAACCATTGAATGTAGTGCATGACCAAATACCAAAGAAAATGCTATACATACTTCCTCTTCTCTTAATGCATTTGTAGGGGGAAATTCCATGTCTGTATATGAGATAGCTACAACATTAGATACTTCACATGCCAAAAGTGTTGAGCTAGAAAGAGTGTTAAATACATAGAAATATGACATAACTACTGAATTTGAAAAAGCAACCAGAATTGCAGAGAATATCCACAAAGAGGAAATGGACAAGGTTTTACAAATCCAAAAGGATGAAATGACTGCATAATTTGATAAGAGAGTCCACACAACTGAGAATATCTATAGAGAAGAACTAGTCACCCTAAAGTTGGCACATTCTCAAGAGATAGAACAACTAAGAAACAATTATACATGAGAATTGACTAGCTTGCAAACAAAATGCATGGAGGCCACCAAGTTCATTGAATAGTTGGAGAATAAAATTCAAGGTCTATAAAAAGACAAAAAAATACTTGAGAAGACCCTAGAATAAGTTAAAACATGAACCCTTATCCTAGAATCCCTGAAAGGAGAAGCCATGCCTGTGAATGAATTGCTAAAATTAGAGAAAAATAATTGTTTCTGCATATTGAATGACATTCAGAGGAACATAGATGATCAGACAAGGATTGAACACTAGATGGAGGAGATAAGAGATAAATATCAAAAGTATCAAGACTCCTTTGATAGAATTGTGGATTGGAAGAGTGTGAACAAGAACCCACCAGATACCCTGCCACTCTATACCAACAGACATAAAATAAAAGAACAAGTCATGTTTGATACATGGAATCCCCTACTAAAAGACATCAGAAGTATTCAAGAGATAGTGAAAAAGACATACAAAAGGATATGTAATGATTTTGATGAGTTCCTAGAGGAATTCATAAGATAAATCATTCCTAATATTAATAATGCATCCCCAGATGAACTGAGAATAACAGTAGTAGAGGAAAATAGGGAATCCAATCAACAAGTTATTGAGAAACTTACAGAAGCTAATAAATAGGTCTTAAATGACTATTTGATGAAGCCAATAAAGATAATCACATTGGCCAAAAATTTCATTAAGAAGACTATGCATGACTTAAAGTTAGAAGTCACAACCAAGATATGTGATGGAAAGTTGGAACTAGAGAAAATGCAGTTGGGTAAGATGGAAAATATTATGGAAGACAATGTGTTATGGAAAGAATACAAAGATAAAATGGAAACACTAAGGATTTCACAATTGCCTAATTTTTTGTAACTGATCCTTCTTATTTTGTCCTTTCTCACTTATATCAATTTGGATGTAGAATGTGAAAATATGAGTTTGAACTATCCTCTCACAACATGGTAGTTGTGGAATGTAAACAATCCCTCTTGTTTTCTAAAAGAGGGAATTGTGAATGAGCGGGGGCTTTTGATCTGTTGTATATTAGAACACTATTCTTACTGCATGAATGAATAGAGCAAGAGACGTTCCTAGAGATTTATGATTCAGATATGTGCATATGAGATTTTTTTTTGTACACATGTCCATTGTATGAATGTTATTGAGCACAATCATATGAATTTCTTATGTACTTTGTTCTTAACATTTATATTTCCATGAATTTCCTTATGAGTACAGTAACACTGTCATGGATATTATAAGCAATTAAGTGTTTTTATGTCTATTTATATGTCATATTAATCTATTATTGCATATATGAACTTATTATTTTGTAGCTAATACTATCTTTTACTGTGCTCATTCTTATTAGTTCTCTCTTGATTAGGATAGGTTAGATTAGTGTATAGTGCATTTAGAATAGTTTTGGACAACAATTAGTTAGATTTAATTCCATATTTTAATTCATCTAAGAACATTTATTTCTTAGATTCATATTAGATTTTTTTTAGAGTGGCAACTAGGCCCATATACTAGTATGAAATGTTATACCAAATGAGAGAAGGTCTAATTGGGATCTGCCATCATGTGTTCTCCCTTACCTGCTTGACTAGCCAATTTGGACTCATTAATAGAAATGGTCCTAGAAGGAGGGCCATCAAACTGAATGGTTGATAAAAAATTGAAATATTATTCTTGTTCTATTATGCTGATAAATACTACTCAGCAAGACGATTCTCATAATACCAACCTGGAACACATTTTCTTTTCTCAGTCGTACTCTCTGAATACCCTAGCTCAAGTCTCCACTCATTGAGGTGTTCCTCGATATGAACCCTTATCCCTAGCTTCTCATCCTATTCCCGACGTCGAGATCCAAAAAGTAATTAAAGAAACTCATGAACGTGTGCTTACCCACCAATGGAGCAATAAAACCAGCCAACGCCTTAGGGAAAAAAATACCTATGTGGGAATATCCAATCCTTGAAACTCCCCTTACCCATGAAGGAAACCTAACCATAAAGACACCCAACTATCACCCATCACAAGTTTTTCAAGGAGTCTCGAAACCCTTATATTTCAACTTAGAGAACTACATACTTGTTGGGGGTGGTTGACATCGCATTCCTCCCGGATATCCACCCAGAACGCCTAGAGGTGAAATCGACGATGATCCTAAAGGATAAGGAGAATTATGAATATTTTTCAACCCTCAACCAATCGATGGATTTAATGATAACCATCAAAACAACCAGTCGTCATTAGTCTATGATGTGTTCACAATCCCCGGGGAAGTCCATGATATGCCTAAACATCCTGAGAATTTTTTACCCAAATTTTATCTTGATAATAAAGACTCTGTTGAATACCATGCAAAGAAATTTATGCTTTCTTTCATATTGATGAATGTGAAATACAATGATGTATTCTGCAGACTCTTTCCTTATACATTTGAAAACAAATCTTCAACCTGGTACGTTTCTTTAGCTCAAGCCTCAATATCTAGTTGGAATGATTTTGAAACTACTTTCATTGAAAATTTTGGTGAATAAAAAACCCCAACAACTTAAGTTGTTTACCTTTCAAGAATTAAAATGGAAGCTAAAGAAAAGATAAAATATTTCAACCAAAGGTTTCTCACCCTAATAAATAAAATTCCCCATGCTTCTAAACCTACTAAAGATGTTTCAATCGAATTTTACACCTCGACCCTCCCTATTTCAATGGCTATGTTTGTTAAAAGGGATACGAATAATACTTTGAAAGATACCTTCAAAGAAGCCATTAAAGTTGATAAGAGAATGCTCAACCTAAAAGGTAACCCTGGAGTGGAAAACTCGAAGGACAAAAATGGTAACAAAAATAAGGCTACTGTGACCAAGACATCTGATGATAAAAAGGATCAAGAATCCACATACATGGAATCCCTACAGAAGATTGTAAATAAACTCTTCAACGAAATCATATATATGAAGAAAAATTGTGGAGAACGCTCTTCAAATCCCAAGAAAATTTTCAGATCTCCACCTAAGAAGACCACTCCTACCAATAAAACAACCCCTCCTTTAGAAGGCATAAACATGGAATATTTTGTGCAAGCCCACAAATATTGGGAAAGTGACACCTCTGTTGAATCTAAAGGAGAACAATAAGAGGAGATGAAACAACAAGATCAGTCTCAAGGGACTGAAGAAATAAAATAAAAGAAGTCAATTCATTTTGGGATATTTCTATTGGATTGGAAGAAGAGGAAGAAGAAGATGTTCAAGAAATACATATGTCTCAAGATGCAATAACTACTAGAAGTGGTGTTGGGTTGTTATATTATTTGCAGTGAAATTCTAGTCGAGGTGGATTGATTGATAGTCAAAGTCGAAGGAATCGACAGTAAGTCGAAGGTCGAGGTGGTTCGACTGGGTAAAGTCGAAGTTGAATACATAGATAAAAAATCAAAGGTTGAGGTGGTTCGAATGGGTAAAGTTAAAGTCAAATACATTGAAAACAAGTTTAAGAGGTCAATTGACTAGATGTCAACAGGAGGGCGCATAGAAACCGATTGAAGATCGAATGAAGGCCGACTGGTAGTTGACTGATAATCCAACTTGGTATTCGACTGTAACAAAATCATGAGATTCACGGGATTTGTAGCCAATTATATGAATGAATATATAACCGTATTTAGGTGCCTTTTATTTAGGATTTTTACTACTTGTAAAGCCTATAAAGAAGGTGTGTTGTAAATTTGTAAAGGATAGTCACTAATCAATAATTTAGAGGTTGATGGTCATGCAGATGTAAGCCAAATTGGTTACATGGTTGTTCTTGTGTAAAGAAAGAAGGTATGATGTTGATTGTGTCTTAGGTGTATACCAAGGTTAATCATGCAACCTTTTATTATGAATGAACAAGACAATAAGAGAGTAGAACACTCAAGGAATGTTGGTTTTTCCATTTGGGTTTCCAGGGTAAAATATCTGTTTATTGTGTGTTTTCTTTGTCATTTACTTTCTTGTTTGAATATTTCTTCCTCTCTTCTTCTAGGTTTACTATGGAAGTGTTCCTAATTTCCTAACATGTGGTATTAGAGCTTGGTTTAACAACCTTGGATCTGAAATAAACCCTAGGTTTAGTAAGAGTCGTAAGTCAAAAACCTTTAAAGTTTGTGTTAAAGAATGGTGAGCAGCTCGATAATAGAGATCAAAAAATTGAATGCCCATAATTTTGAGCTTTGGAAGCTTAAAATTGAAGATATACTTGTAGATCGAGAACAATGGGAAACATTTTGTCCATGTACCATTCCAACAGGTATGTTGACAGAAGAATAGGAGAAACTTGAAAGAAGGGAAAGGAGTACAATTCTACTTTGTCTTGCAGATTTGGTACTGCCGAATGTCCCAGGTGAAGATTCAACCAAGAAATTATGGGACAAGTTGTGAAGCTTGTACTATTCAAAATCCCTAGTAAATAAGTTGTTTCTCAGAAATAAACTGTATCTTCTGAGGATGAGTAAGGGCAGTTTGATGACTGAGAATTTAAATGCATTTAATACCATTATAAGCTAGTTATATTTTTTGGGTATTAAAATCGCTGAGAAGGAGAAATGTGTTATCCTGTTATGTTCTTTTCTAGACACTTGGGATAGCTTAGTCATGGATATGGGGAGAAATTCAACCACATTATCTCTAGAAGACATGGTTGCATCTCTATTGTCAAAATAAATGAGAAGGAAGAACATGGAAGGATCGACCAAAGATGCATTAGTGGTGAGAGGTTGACTGGTTGATAGAGATAAAGGAAAATTCTCTGGTAGAAAGTCTAAGTCAAAGGGTAGATCTAAATCCCATGTTCATTCGATGAGAAGATGCTGGAAATGTGGTAAATATGGGAATTACAAAAGGGACTACACATAGAAGGTAATGGAAGTCAGTACAAGATCCGACAAGAAGTAGTCGACTGAGAGAAATATGACTCTAGATAAGGAAGGGGATGTGTACCTTGTTGGAAAACTGAGAGGGGGGGGGGTGAATCAGTTGTTACTGTGATTAAACAATTATTCCCATTTCAAACTCTTTACATAACACTCAATTCCGGTCACAATAATGCAGTGAGGTAAACAATAGAATATTCAACATCAATCACACCCATGAAATATACAGAGACAGATATTTCCTAAGGAAACCCATAAAGGGAAAAGCTTATTCTTCTTGATATGATAAGTAATATTTAGTTTCTGTACATTATCATTCTTGGGAGCTCCAACTCCTCTTCAGGCTACAACCTTTTTTTTAAAAGATGCAAATTGATGAGAGCACCAACTCTCTAGTTTCTCTATCAACCACTAGAAGGAAGCACCAACTCCCTAGTTTCTCTAGTGCCCAATAGAAGGAAACACTAACTCCTTGGTTTCTCTATCACCCACTAGAAGGAAGCACCAACTCCTTGAGTGTTCCAGCACCAAATGGATGGAAGCACCAACTTAATGCTACACAGGCACCAACCTGTATAATAGAGAACAATAGTTCTCCCTTGCACCACCCTGCCACCCTGGTTTTTAGGGCTATAGCCAGATGGAAGCTACAACTCCCTGTGTTCAAGAACCCACTTGAAAATCTAAGCACAAATGTCCTCCCTAGCACCTCCCTACGACCCTGAAATATAAATCTTTTCTTTTCTGAAACTTATTACAGTGATACAATGTTTGTCAAAAGGCTTACCAGTCTCATCATTGTTTTGTTGCACTGCTCTTCTCTACCTGCATTAGTGTCTTCCTGCTCACATCTCCTTGAGATTTTTGTTCTTCTATTATGTCTCTAAATTTTCACCTCAACTTTCTCTTCCTCTCTCAGATAATCATTTCTTCTCTATCTCTTTCTTCTATGCTTTATGCTCTGTGTATTATTTCCATTCAATGTGCTATGCTTCTTATGTGCATTTCAGGTCTTGCACACAACATGCCTATACCTGCATGAATAAATCTCCACAAAAGAAACCCTCTCTTATCTGTTCTTCATATATTTATCATGCCAACTATGTGCTCGATCATGCACCTAATTCTTCGTTCTCTCTAGCGATCATTCATAGAATATTCTTCATCAATGGGTCATTATCCTGATATTCTTTGGCTTCTCTGGAAGTTACAGTCTTCGACGCTTGTCCATCTATCAATTGTCTAAATGATGAATCTTCACTTCATTGGCAGTTAGCTCGAGACTCTTTGGCTCCTCTGGCGGTCATAATCAGTCCTTTCCGACAGTTACAGAGAGAACTTATGTGCACTCGTTCCTTTGGCGCCTTTTCCCTTCTTGAGAAAAAAATCACAGCAGGCACTAGATTTTATTGCTAATCCCCTTCCTTTCACGTGACCACTGGAGGTGACCATATGCTTTAGGATTATCGAGTGCTTATCAATTCAATTACCACGATTCATTCTCATGAAATGGACGACTGTCGTAACTTCGACACTTTTCCCTTTAGAACTTTTGGGATTCAAACCTTTTGAAACTTCTGAATCAGAATATCCAAATAGATCGGACAGTTCACATTACATCTCGGAATCCGATCAATGGTTTATCATTCATCCTTACAGTCATATTTCATTGCTTAATCCAAAGACCAAAACTTAATCATGCAATGAGATGTATAACCACCTTTTACTCCATGACTTTGTCTATTATTCTTACGCTATCCTTCCACTATATTTTGATCAACGATTGATAGTACCCCCAACATTAGATCAAGGGTCGATATCTCCTTTGGGTCTTCAGACTTCAGAGATTTAGAGACTCAACCATTTATTTCCTCTGTATGTCAATATTCCAAAGTTGACAGGCCTCTGACGCATGTCCCTCTCATATTAACGGTCGAGATCTCCTCGGGTATCTAGACTTCGGAGATTTCAAATCTCAACCCGTTATTTCCTTCGAAGTGATCACCTGTTGAGTTAGTCATCAGATAGTGGAGACCACTTGCTTTCAGTTAATGTTTTCACTTACACTATCCTTCCACTGTAGTATATCGACGGATGAGACTGCTCCTGAAGTGATCTTCAGATCAGACATCTCGTGTCCACTTTGGGTCTTTGGGTGAGTACTGGTGGTAAAAATCCTGAAGCAAAACTATCAGAGTGACATAAATCTTGCTTCACTCGATGATGTGTCATGAGCCTAGTATCTCCCATGTGTCACTCAGATTCATGATTTTCATGTACCTAAAATGTTGATTTCAACTTGACACTTGTTGTTCTTTGACTATGCCATGTGTCCTTGTTGACGTAGACTACTGACGTGGAATTCTGATGTGGTCTGCCACTATGCCGTTTTGCTGACATGGTCTGATGTGTGACCAACAACCCTGATACAACAATCCTCGTTTGTCCTACAAATCTGATAGTCCTCATTCATTTCGGATTTCTGGGCTTTGAGTATTTCACATCTCAAACCTTCCGGAGCATAACCTCCTCGCAACTTTAGATATAGAGTGAATGGTTCTCGTTCGATCAGGATATTGGATCAATGACTCGATATTTATGTGATGCAACTTTTCTATCTTATCCTATCCTTCCACTTGAAATTGATCCGACGACTGACGAAAATTTGCATTCCAGGAATTTCAAATCTCAAACTTTCTTGAGTGTAACCTCCTTGCATATTTAGACCCAAACTAAACATTGTTCGTCGATCATGTTCTCAGATTGACGACTTGATATTTATATGATGTGGATTTGCTGGCTTATTCTATCCTTCCACTTGATATTGATCCAATGGTTGATGGAAATTCGCATTCTGGGAATTTCAAATCTCAAACTTTCCTGAGTGTAGGCTCCTCACATATTTAGACCCGAACTTAAACGTTGTTAGTCGATCATGTTCTCATATCGATGGATGGATCTTTCTATGACGTGGCTTTGTTGGATTATCATGTCCTTCCACTTGAAGTGATCCGACGACTGACGAGAATTCTCATAATCGAATTCTCAAACGTTTTTCTCGCTTATCCTGTCCTTCCACTAAAAAATGATCCAACGGTTGTGAAGTTTCTTAAAACAGATCCATGATCAAGAATGATTGCGCAACCATAATCTGCGATTGTTTTAACTCGTCACCCAACTCCGAAATGGGAAGATGTGTGATATTGGTGAGTTAACCACAATCGTTGATCTTCAAATATATAATATCGAACGGTCCTGACTAGTTGCTGGATGGGAACAAGCGCAATGTTTAATTCTCCTTTAAATCTCTGCAATTCATCCCTGCCGTAGATTTGGCGATTGCGCATCCGACGGTCATGATTTAATATGAATTAAACACATTTTTTGTTGGATCAACCGCATTCGTAGATCTTCGAAGCTATGATATCTGACGATCTAGACGGATTGCGGGATTGTAACTGGCGAGTAGTTTAATTCCTCTTTCACTCCCCACAATGCATCCCTTCCGTTGATTTTTCTTGCAGATCTGACTGTCTCGATTTGATATGAGTTTTATCACGCCATCTCTTTTGAGATTTTTATCTTCATTCATTAAATCTCCTAAGCCCCCCCCTGAGTTGTTGCAGTACTTTTCGGAGGTATCAAATATTCAACCAATACATACTCCCCCTGATAGGATGGATTATCTTATTTGAGTCCTGCAAATTATTTGTATCTAACTTAGAGTCTTCTCCTTCTGATTCTTGGACCTATTAATTTTTATCTTCAGTTGTGTCCTCTGTAGCATACTCAATATTGCTCACCTCTCTTACTGGGACTCCTTCATCAACCTTTTCTTGTCATAACTGAATGATGCCCCTATGTTTCTAAAGGATGTTGCTGTCCTACTGGAACACTATGCAATTGTAGCTCATATTTTTTTCATCATGCCTACAATCCAAAGATTTTATGACCATATCCATTATAAGAGAAAACAAGAACCTTTAAAAACACTCTCACACCTCCTTTGATTCATTCAAGAAGGTGTCTCTCATCTAAACTTACTTTGAGGTGTATGAGTAGCTTCTAGATGTCTTCCTTGATCTGATCTTCTAAATATTGCAGTATTTCTTTCATTCTTTGAACCTAAAGAACCTAAGTCATACCTGCTTTCCCTTTTTACAAATGAAGGACCTGTGTTAGACTTGTCTTCACCCTTTATAAATGAAGGACTTACATCAGGTTTCTTAGGAGTACAGATTTCTTCCTTGTTGTATCCAAGACCCAGATTTGTTGTTTGGTGATCTCTGACTATCCAAGATCTTATCCAGGATCGTGGAACTGTTCAAGAAATTGATTTGGGTGTTTGACTTCTCAACCTTCTTTCTAATATTCACAACTTTTTATTCCATCTTATGACATGATTCTTCTTCTACTTCTTCTTTTCTTGCATGGGAGAATTCACTATCAACATCATTATCTGTCCTTATGCCTTTAGCCACCACTTGTCCTGAGTTTACATTTTTTACCTTACAATCTTCTTCAAAGGTCACATTTCCTGCTTTGCTTTTACTCATGGAAAAAATCTTATCCTTGTCTCCAGTCATGTGCTTGGAAAATCCACTGTCTATATTCCAGGAGTCCTTTTTTTTTTGAGTTGAAAGTACTAGACCACATTTTTCACTATCTTTCTTTTTCCATGTGTTGGAATTTATAGCAAAGAGCTTTATCCTTGGATCTACTTTCTAATTCTTCAGATGACAGTTTGTAGCTTTGTGGCTGAAGTTATGACAGTTATATCATTCAATCTCATTGTTTAATAGGTCAAAGTGATTGTTGCAATGTTGTCTACTCATTGATTGTTTATTATTTATTGACCTCCTCAGTTGCATATCTCTAAACTTAATTTGACAATTTGCAATATGTGGTTGTTTGTTACTTGGTTGTCTCATTATTTTTTGCGGAAGATATTTATTCCTTGGGTGTCTTGATTTCTCATGTCTAAATCTTAAGGAACAATTTACAACTTTGTGGCCAAAGTTAGAACAATAGAAACAATATCCATAGAAAAAATATTTGTACCTAGAAAATGGTTGCCTTCTTTGAGCAGGTCGATTTCTTCCATGCTGATGATTTCCTTGAGCAGAGGGTGTGTTATTTATTTGTTCTACAGATTCAGTTCTGGCACCT
>JZKD02S0070864.1:135468-156353 GCA_000966675.3 Picea glauca
GGGCATGACCTCTTCTACATGTGGCCATAAGCTTCCCTGAGCTTCTCTTTGGAAAAAACACCTGTAAAAGTCCTCAACAGCCTCTGAAACCTATCCCAATGTGTTCAGAGCATAAATTAGCCAAAAATATTATTCAATCACAGAAAACAAACATAGGCTCACCAAACCATGTCCTCGATCAATGAGGGCTTCAAGCTCCCTGGAGCTTGCTGAAACTTCAATGGTGAAAAACTTGCAGAAAAAGTCTTCAAATGGCCTTGATAATAGAACCAATGGATCCAGGATGTCCAAAAACCCCTAGATGGGCTTTTATGGCACCTCAATCGGCCAAAAGATGAAGAATTTAGGCCTCCTCCATTTTCCTCCTTCAAGCTTTCTGAAACTGGTTCGCCAAAACGCACCTCTGTGTGCATGAACCAAGAACACGCTCCAAAATGCACGTTAAAACCTAGCCCCACACATAACCTAAAACTAGTCCAAACTGTAGGACGGTTAGGGCACCTCCATCCCCTAACCGCCAAGCACTCGGGCATATAGGAGTCATATGACCACGCGTATAGGTAAAAAGGCTAAACGGTTACAAAACCGTTGAACTCCCATTTCGCGCTCCGGTTATGGTCATATGGTACACGGTTACATGACCGTTGGCTAACAGTCATAACCAACTCCCGTGCGTGCATATATTGGACACACGCATATGCTATATGGAGCGCGACCAAGGGTTGGGGCTAAGCCCCAACCCGGTCGCGACCCAAACCATTCAACCAAATGCAAAATATATATAATCAAAACCATATAGTAAACAAGGACCAAACGCGGGCATAGTGGTTATGCGAACCTTGTTAAATCTCTTGGTCGGTGGAGGAGGTCACTGGTTCGAATCCGGTCTGAGCCATAACAAATTTTACACATAACCCATTTAACCAAACAATGAGTGACACGTGGCGCCCTCCAATTGGGCCACGTGTCCTCATATCATTTGCCCATAAACGGACACGTGTCAGCTCCTTACTCGCCAGCTATCAACCAGCCGACATCTTCCACGTCACCCTTATATGGTCATACGGTCCTACCATGTCAGACCATACGAACTGTACGGACTGTATGGACTGTACGGACTGGTACAGTCAACATCAATTTTTTTGCCTGTTTGACTTGACGAACAGATCGCGAAATCTCTCGCCCCCGATGTCCATTGGAGATGAAACAAGTTGCGTTGGGTTCGTGACGACGAGGGCTATGCTCACGTACGATTTGAGAAACTTCCGAGAACATTGATTTTTGAGCTAAAATTTGACCCCTGGTCCAGATTTTGATCAAATTCTCCTTTCAATCTTCGCAATTCATCCCTGACATAGATTTGGTGATTATGAATCTGACGGTCATGATTTAATATGATTTAAATGCATTGTTTTTTGGATCAACCATAGTCGTAGATCTTCGAAGCTATGAGATCTAACGATCTAGACAAATTGCAGGATTGTAACTGGCGAGTAGTTTAATTCCTCTTTCTCTCCCCCAAATGCATCCCTGTCGTTGATCTGGCTTGCAGATTCGATGGTCTCGATTTGATCTGAGTTTTATTGTGCCATCTCTTCTGAGATTTTGATCTTCATTTGTTAACTCTCCCGAGTTTTAATCTCCATTCGCTTCTTCTCCCGAACTTATGCTTTCCTTGTTTTCCATCATTTCTTCTTTCCTCATTGCTGCATTTCTTGCTGGAAAACATACCAGCGTCATCGTTGTTCTTTCCATCAATGACAAGCACACTTCTTCCTGTAAACATGCCAACATACCTAGAATCGACCAATAAATAGTTGGATCAAGATGTTTGGTTGGTTGAATTAGGAGCATCCTATAATATGAGACCACACAGAGAATGGTTCTGTGAATATGAACGATATGAAGGAGGAGATGTGTTCTTGGGGGATGAATCGACAACCAAAATTGTTAGACGAGGAAGAGTTCGACTGATACTGAAGGATGGGAGCAGTAGAACCCTTCCAGGTGTGCTACACATTCTAGGTTTGGAAAGAAACCTGATAGATTTTAGCAAGATGAGTGATGCATGGGTGCACACTCTATTTCAGAAGGATTTGTGCAAGATGATCATAGGTGTTGTTAGCACGGAAAGTCACACTTGGACTTCTAAAATGTAATCTCAGCACCCATAAGAATGTAAAAGATATTTTTTTTTTGAATAGGTGGATCAATAAGATGGATAAAGAAAGAGAGAGGGCTGCAAACTATAGATCAGTAGGCTACACCAATGGGAAATGGAGTCACAAACATCCTACTCATTGAAGGCACAAAAACTACTCAATAGAAAACAAGATTAAATGTTGATAAGTGGAAGAATGAAGAAGGAAAACATAAGGTAGAATGTTCACTAAACATAGATCCTCTCAATTTAATGAATCAACAAATACTTGAATATAAACAATGACTGATGGGAAAAATACAACAGATCCTCTGCATCTTAGGGATCCATAAATACTTGACAGCCTTTGATCCTCAAATCTGAAATATATTCAAATAAGAAGAAATATAAACAGAAGAGTTAAAATCTGAAATCACACCTCTCATGAGTCTCCAATAGAAGTAATGCTTACAATCATAAAATGCCCACAGGCTTACAAATGAACATACACAAAAAAACTGCCTACTCCTACCCTCTCTAGCCTCTCTTGTCTCATGAATCCCACTCCAAGAGATATTTCCTTCCTTAAATAGAAAATAGCATCCTCATAACCTTAGGAGGTCGAATCCCATCTCCTCCATTGGATTCTAAACCTTGGAGATAGGTGGCAACAATCAAAGAGACAAAAATCCAACAAACTGCTAATTTTCAGGAATTTGTTGGAAGTCATTAATAAAATGTTTCCACCTCATGAATGAGGCCTTTGATGGAGATAAATCTTAGGTGCATGTGTCCCTTGACATCTAAATGATCCTTTAGAATCCATTTGAATCCTCCTTGACAGGTGGCAACCTCCCAACAAGATGAATACCAAAACTGTGACTGCTACAGGAAATTAGGTAGTGCCATTGTAAAATAGTTGTTAGTGCCACTTCTATGTATAATATCTCTTAAACCATGCAACATTTTGAAAAATGGAGAGAGGTTTTTTTTATTTGGAATGTTATGAACAAAAAACTCCTCCATTTTTCAAAAATACCTTCTCAATTGTTCATAATCCAAGTTTCAAGCTAGTGAATCAAAACTGGTAAATTAACTCTACACAATCCGTTTTCTGCCAGAATTTAGGTAGCCTCCACTTGTGTGTCTACGTGTGATTGGGTAGTGCAAATCTGTGAGTGATTTTGATGCTTGAACTTGGATATTGGGCATAACCCAATATAATTTCAATTTTCCCCAAAATAAATAAAATATCCCATAACAATTGTATTCATTTGACAAAATGGATAATGAAGGATTTATGCAAAGTTGAGGCATAAACCAATCTTGTGCTAACATAGGCTCCATGGGGGATAGATTCCTCCCTATGAGGCTCTAAGAAATATTGTAGTTTCAGTGCCTTATCCTAGGTCTGATACCAACCTTTAACCTCTGCAATCTTCTTTGATCTGTGACATTCAACTGAAACTAAATGCAAATGAAAACTGGAACTGACAAAAATGATGAAAATGATGCTTGTTCATCAAGCTTATTGCACACACCTACTATAATTATTGGGAAAATGAAGCATTCAAGTTACATGAAACAACCAATGAAGCCATTTCATCATTTTTTCAACTGTTTGAAGATTTTAAATGTGCTTCCTTAAGAAACAAAGATAATTCTTACTTGAAGGCACATCAAAGAAACATTTGGCAATACACTTTCCATTGAAGAAATCAATGAGCCTAGGTAAAATAACTCTGCACAATTCATTTTCTGCCAAAATTTAGGTAGCGCCCGCCTGTGTGTCTACGTGCGATTGGGTAGCGCAAATCCGTGAGTGATTTTTATGCTTGAACTTAGATATTGGGCATAACCCAATATGATTTCAATTTTCCCCAAAATAAATAAAATATCCCATAACAATTGTATTCATTTGCTAAAATGAATAATGAAGGATTTATGCAAAGTTGAGGCATAAACCAATCTTGTGCTAACAGGTGTGATGGTATTAATGAAATGAGTTCATATTAGAAACCTATACAAGTTATTAGGGAGTGTTGAATCGGCTATATGGAACAACATCATTGTTCCTGAAGTTGACTCGAATTCGATTTGACTTGACTCAACTCAGGATGATTTGATTAAAATCGACTCGAAAAGTCATCATAAAGTCGACCTGGCCATGCTATGGCACGAGAGCATTAGAAATATTGGAGAAAAAAGACTTTGAGCTATACATAAAAAAGGTATGGTTGAATATTTTCCTAAATGTAATTTCGAAGTAAACTTTTGTGAACATTGTATATATGGAAAAGACATTCAGGTGAGGTTCCCATATGGAGTGACAAGGAAAAATGGGATTCTAGAGTTGGTTCATAATGATGTGTTTGTCCCTATTTCAGTTCTTTCACTTAGTGGATCCCTGTATTATGTCTCATCCAAAGATGGTTTTTCCAGGAAGACATGGATATATTTCCTGGGGAAGAAGGCATAGGTTTTCAAGAAATTCAAAGAGTTTAAATCTCTTGTAGAAAACCAAATAGATAATAATATTAAGGTGTTGAGAAATGACAATGATGGTGAATTATGTGGAAATGAATTTGATCATCTCTACAAGAAATATGTCATAGAACACCAAAATACCACACCATATACCCCACAACAAAATGTATTTGTTGAGAGAATGAACAAAACATTGATGGACAAGGCAAGGAGCATGCTCAGTGGTGTTGGGCTCACACAAGAATTCTGGGCGGAGGCAATCCACACTCCAAAACATCTAGTGAATATGTCTCCTTCGTTGGCACTATTCAACACAAATACACATGAAGTATGGTCTAGTAAGAAGCCTTCAGTTTCACATATCAAAGTATATGGCTGTGATGCATTTGTGCATGTTCCCAAGGAAAAAAGGAGAAATTTGGACAAGAAGGCAGTCAAGTGTATTTTCATTGGATACAAAGAAGGAATGAAAGGATATAAGCTCTGGGATCCCGCATCAAGGAAAACAATGTACAATCAAGATGTTGTCTTCAGAGAAGTTGGAAGTAAGTCCAAGCCTGAATAAATTGTTCAAACAAAGAATAATCCAAAGAAGGTGCGGTTTGAACTGAGGGATGAAGAAGATGATTCAGATGAGTCGACTGAATCAAAAGAAGAGGTGGAACAACTGACCCTGATTGTTAGGAGGTCAGAAAGAGTAAGAAAACCATTCGATATGTATAGTCTTCCCAACTTCCATTCTGTATCTTTTTTAATTTCCACAGACGATGAGCCCGAGTCAGTCGGGGAGGTAGTCGACTTAGAAGAGGGAAAACTCTAGAAGGATTCCATGGTCAAATTGATGTAATCCTTGCACAAGAATGAGACATGAGACTTAGTTGAATTACCTAGTGGAAGAAATATTGTCTGTAGAAAATGGGTATTCAAGACGAAGATGAACACAACAAGTCAAGTCGAGAAATTCAAAGCTCAAATGGTAGTGAAAGGATATTCCCAAGTCGAAGGAGTCGACTTCGGTGAGATTTTTTCCCATGTTACAAAATTAAAATCCATTATAGTACTAATGTATCTGGCTGCAACATTTGATCTAGAAACAAAATTGATGGATGTAAAGACAACGTTCCTACATGGGGACCTGGAAGAATAAATCTACATGAAACAAACTAAAGGATTTGCATTAAAGGGAAAGAAATATTTGGTGTGCAAACTAAAAAGATCCCTTTATGGTATAAAGAAATCACCAAGGATTTGGTACCAAAAGTTCGACACATACATCCTTAGTTTGGGGTTTGTGTGAATCAAAGATGATCACTGTATATATTCCAAAGAAGAAGGTGGGTATTTCATATATGTAGCATTGTATGTCGATGACATGTTGTTGATTGGAAACAAAATGAATGCAATAAAGGAGGTGACGAAGAAGCTATCCTCCAAGTTTGACATGAAATATCTCGGTGCAATGAAATTCATTCTAGGAATGGAGATCAAGAGAGATTGAGTGGATAGAAATATTTGATTGAACTAGAAGAAGTATATTGAAACAATCTTGAAATATTTCAACATGCAGGATTGTAGACCTGTGAAGGTGCCAATTATTGTGGGATCAAGGCTAATTGTTGAAAAATGTCTAAGGACACAAGAGGAAATAAAGGACATGGCACATGTTCCCTATGCAAGTTATGTTGGTAGTCTAATGTATGTGATGGTATACACTTGACCAGACATTGCCCATGCAGTGGGAGTGTTGAGTAGATACATGTTGACACATGGGAAGGAGCACTGAACAAATTCAAGAGAGTATTTAGGTATTTGTGTGGCACAAAATATTATTCTATATGCCACCAAGGAAAACCTGGAGATGACAATGAAGTAAATGTACATGGCTTTGTCAACATCGGTTGGGCTAGAGATCTGGATTGACGAAGGTCAACTAGTGGATATGTGTTTAAGATGTTCGATGGAGCAATCATCTAGATGAGTAAGCGACATGTGGTTGTAGCCTTGTCAACATTAGAAGTTGAATATATGGAAACCAATCATGTAAGTAAAGAAGAAGTATGGTTGCAAAGGCTATGTTCAGGAATCAAGTTTGAGTAGAGAGATATGAAGATAAGTTGTGACAATCAAAGCACAATATTTATGGAAAAGATTAACCCATATTACCATTCTAAGACTAATCACATTGATGTACAATACCATTTCGTGAGAGATATGGTGGAAAGCAACAAGGTGTTGCTAGAGAAAGTAGACACATTGGAAAACATAGCATACTCTTTGACCAATTCAATGAATATTGTGGAGTTCTCTTGGTGTAGAGAGGCAATGGGAATTGTTTCCCTAGGTCTATGAATGAGAGTTCATAGATATCCCAGTTTTAGCAAAGAAAACAACAAGTGGGAGAATGTTGGGTTGTTGTATAATTTTCAGTGAAAATCTAGTTGAGGTGGATCGACCAATAGTCAAATTTGAAGGAATTGACAACAATTCAAAGGTTGAGGTGGTTCAACCGGGTAAATTTGAAGTTAAATACATCGAAAAAAATTCGAAGGTCGAGGTGGTTTGACGGGGTAAAAATTCGAAGTCAAAGAAATCGACAACAAGTCAAAGAGGTCAACTGACAAGAGGTCGATAGGAGGGCGAGTGGCAACTGAATGAAGACTGAATGAAGGGCAACTGGTAGTCGACTGGTAATCCGACTTGTTATTCGATTGCAACAGAATCTTGATATTTGCAAGAATTGTATCCAATGATATGTATGGATATTTAACCATCTTTGGGGGCCTTTTATTTAGGGTTTTTCCTACTGTAAATCTCATAAAGAAGGCGTGTTGTAATGATGTAAATTCTAATTGCTAATCAATAATTTAAAGGTTTTTGGTCATGCAGATGTAAGCCGAATTGGCTACAAGGTTGTTCTTGTGTAAAGAAAGAAGGTATGATGTTGATTGTGTCTTAGGTGTAGACCAATGTTAGGCATGTGACCTTTTATTCTGAATGAATAAGGCAACAAGAGCACATAATGCTCAATAAATGATGGTTTTCCCATTTGGGTTTCCAAGGTAAAATATTTGTGTATTGTGTGCTTTCTTTATCATTTACTTTATTGTTTAAATATTTCTTCCTCTCTTCTGCTAGGTTTAGTGTGGAAGTTTTCCTCCTTTACTAACAAGTGGAAGAAAGGCTTCATCCCCTAGCTCTACTTCAACCTTTGAACCTAACATAGTAACATATAATACATAGAAGACACCCTCTAATGAAAAACCAACTACACACTCAACTCCCCCATCTAAAAGGATTTATGATCTCTTTGTTTGAGCTTATGAATTTACCCCAGATCCAAGACAATTTCATCCAAACTCTTCAAGGTACTACTTCCAACAACACCAAATAAGCTAATGTGGAAGGAATAAAATGGAAAGATAAAGTTGGTGAAACAATTGAAAAGACAACACCAAAGAAACAATCAGTTGCCAATGCATCTCTAACTAGAGAAATGTCAAAATCCAATACTCCTCCTTCCTTATTGACCTTTGAAAATTTTAACATGAATGTTTCATAACTGCATGGTGGATTCATGAGATTCTTCAAATGTCATGCCCCTTAAAGTTTGTGAAAATGTCAATGTCAAACCTGAAGAATCTAATATCCAAATAATTTAGCTAGATAGATCAATTGTCAAAGTTATTGGGGAGTTGAATAATGTCTTGATAAGTGATCCGAAAAGATATTTTAAAGACTATGGTTGAGTTTTAAAACATGAGTAAATTAACCATTTAGGAATTAAATAAAGAGGAAGAACCAATGATGTAACATAGAAACCATAATAAGATATACATATATGGAAATAAGCACAAAGAATCATCAAACCATAACAACAAAGTTGTTAACGGAGTTCGGCCATATCGCCTATGTCTCCGGGCCTTTGTCACAATGGGTGAGGCTTTATTATTTCTCTTCAAAGCTTCAAAAGTACATCAGAAAAGTGTCAAATGGATTAACAACTGGTATGGATGTGTTCTTCTAGACTTCAATAACCCAACACAACTGACGACACTGAAAACGATTGAACGAAGCTCCCATAAATGGCCCGCAAAGTTCCTCTCCTCAATGGATTCCCTGCATACAAATGGATTTGACTGTCAAATTCCTCATCATTTATCCTTCTCTAAACCTCCCTAAGGCTGCCAAGAACCTATGGTTTATATAGGCTTGAAGTTGGCAACAACCTCCCAAATTTCTCCCAAGATCTGGCCTCAAAAAGGGCTCGAGATCCTCCAATAATGGACAAAATATCCCAAAACAAGATGAAAAATCCACTAAAAATCATATAATAAAGTTGAAAAACTCAAAATTGGGAAAATTTGGCGCAGCCCTTGAATTTTGGCCCCTGGTCCTATGGCGCTATTCCATGCATCCTTGAGCTGACGTGCTAACTGTGGAGCTCCGAGTGGTTAGGTACTGGTCATGTGGCTTGGCCATATGGACGCCACCGTAGCCTCCATGCGCCCTACAATAGATTAGGCTCCCAGTCGTTGGCCCTTGGTCAAGCGGGGTTGGCCCCCGCCAAATGGGGATTAGCCCAATCCTCCACCACTGGCCAACACATATAGAATGTGCGTCGAATAACAAACAAGTCCCCCAATCCGCCATTCCGATTAGCTTGGGGGTTTAGGTCGTTGCGCCCAGGTAGGTTGAGATTTCGGATCCCCGAAGTAACAAATTATTTTGACCTATCCAACATACGAAAAATTTGGGGTGCCACGTGGTGCTCTCTGATTGGGCCACGTGTCTCCCTCAAATTGGTATGTACTAGCAGAATCAACGACATAGTTAGTGTCCAATCAATCTGCCATGTCACCGCCCTACATCTCAGTCACTCGCCACGTCAGCCTACCGTACGCCCATCTATCATCTGTATAGACACATGTCATACTCTCATTGGGCCACATCACTATACAGACTACCACGTGTCATTTGTACAATGACACGTGTCAAATCCGTACAATGCCAACTCAGCCCGAAAGTGTCGAATTCGAGTGACATGTGTCACCTCCTAGTGAAGCCATGTCATCATGATGACATCATCATGACATTATGATGATGTCATCTTGTCATCATGCTGACTTAACTTGTTGTACCTTCTGACGTCAACATTGACTTTGACCTAGTTGACTTTTTTCCTGTTTGGGAATTTGATTAGAACGCGATAAATTTCGCATACAATGTCCGTTTGGGGAAAAACTTATATGGTCGAAATCAAGCGCGATGAGATAGATGCAGTGGAGATGGTTTTGTCTGATTTTGAGAACTTGTTTTTTTAGGCCTTCCTAGACCCATTTGGGTTCCTGGATCCATTTTGGATCAATAATACTATCATCCAATCCTAAAGTGCACCAAACAATCAACATCATAGTAGTTGGTATCCGAGATGCTTAATGGATATTTTGCTACTGATTGATCACACTTATGGGTGCCATACAATGGAAAACCAAATCAGATGAAGGTAGAATGAGAACATTATATGAAACATGCGGTGACATATGTAAATCATTCAAATGAGCCCATAATGTTCAATCATTCAATTCTTGGAAACTATAGTTATGATACTTTCTTTGGAAATCATACTGTTGAAATCTCTCCTTATGTAGAATCATCGACACAATATGAAGTCCTTGACTGCACTTAGATTGTTGAGCTTAAATGTGATATTGTATATAGGACTGACAATAACTCTAATGTACAACCTAACATAGTTTTTAGGGATAATTTAAACATGTGCATTAATTCTACTAACCAACAAAGTTCAGAAAATAAATCAAACCTTGAGTCCCAAACTAAATCTAAAGGTGACCCTAACTTGTGGACTATGTTCTTTGATGGATATAAGTCTCTTGAAGGTGTAGGTGTTGGATACATTCTGAAAGACCCTAATGGAAAGAAAATTTTGATGACATGCAGACTTGAGTTCCAATGCACAAATAACACTGCTAAATATGAATCTCTCGTACAAGGATATAAAAAAGTAATGGACATGAAAGTGAGGAAAATAAAGGTATTTGGTGACTTCTAAATTGTGATAATATAGGTAAGAAACACCATACATTTCCATTCCAATAACCTCAAACATTATCAACATGAGGTATGGGACTTGATCAAAAAATTTGATGCATTTAACATCAATTTGGTTCCTCGTTCATTAAATTATGATGTTGATTTATTAGCTAATGTTTCATCTAGATTAATTCCATCAAAAGAGATAATGCCTGATACTTTTTCTATGGAATTATTGTGCATTCCTTCAATTCCTGACAACATAACAAACTTGAGAATTTTTTTATGATGACCAACAAATCATAAGTTTTCTACATCTTGAAGACAACTTCATAGACATTTTCATAGATGAAGGCCAACATGATCAAGATATTAATTTTGATCCTCCTGGCCCAACAAGACAAGTAGTGGGGAACAAAGTCACTCCCATCAATACCATCCACAAAAACGTGGTAAGGATTGGAAATCTATATGACTTAAATGCAAGTTCAAGAAAGTGACAAACTTCAAGAAAAATAACTCAGCTATGCAGTTTGAAGTAATAAATATTGGAACAAGCAATATACCTCAAAACATAAACCTTGGAAAAAATTGTTCCCTAGCTGAAAAATAATCCTTCATCAAGTTATTTAAGGAATACAAAGACATTTTTTCCTAGACATATGATGACCTCAAGACATATGATACCAACATCATCCATCACATTATCCCCATGAAGCCTCAAACAAATCCTTTTCAACACGAATTAAGGAAAATGCATCCAACCTTAGAAACTCAAGTAAAGGCCGAACTAAATAAGCTCTTAGAAGCAAGAATTATTTTTCTAGTTAGGCACACACAATGGATTGCTAACTTGGTACATGTAAGGAAAAATAATTAGGACATACGACTGTGTGTTGATATTTGAAACTTGAATAAGGCCTCAGAGAAGGACAATTATCCTTTGCCACCCATGGATAAAATCATACAATGTGTCTCTAGTTATGAAATCCTCTCATTATTAGATGGTTTTTCTGGTTACAATTAAGTATTATTTTCCCCTGATGACTAATTGAAGACTTCCTTTTGAACAAAATGGGGAATCTATGCCTATAAGAAGATGTCATTTGGACTAGTAAATGTAGGGGAATCTTTCCAAACATCCATGGAAATTGTATTCAGAAGACTAATTGGTGACTATGTGGTGGTATATCTTAATGATGTTATGGTATTGTCCAAAGACAAATGAGATCATATAGCCCATTTGAGAAAAAAAATTAACAACAACTGAGGGTATACCGTATGGCATTTTACTGAATCCAAAGAAATGTGTTTTTGTAGTCAACGAAGGAAAGCTATTGGGATTTGTTGTATATAAATATGGTATGATGATAGAACCTGAAATATTTGAAGCTATCTCAAAGAGTCCTTTTCCCTATAATAAAAATCCATCCAATCATTTCTTTGGAAAATAAATTTTGTACGAAGATTTGTCCCAATTTTTGTTGAAACTATCAAGCCTCTTTAGGATATGATAAATAAGAATGCATATTAAAAATGTGGGCCCAAGTAGAAGGAATCATACATAAATATTAGGGAAGAGATATCCCAAGCCCTTGCATTGATGAGCCCATATTTTTGCAAAGATTTTATACTTTACACCTTTTCTTATGATATCACGTTTGCAGTTGTCCTCACACAGAAAAATGATGAAGGAAATGAATTCCCAATTTCCTTTATGTGTTCTATACTGCAATGAGAATAACTTAATTATCTAGAAATAGGTAAGAAATCTTATGCAGTTTTAAATTTGTCAAACACTTCAGACCATATCTACTCAAATCCAAGACCAAAGTGATAGTACCCTATCCTGTTGTGAGGAATCTCTTGGTATAGAGATATTTGGGAGATAAAAGAGATAACTGGATGATAACCTTACAAGAGTATGATCTGTACATAAGGCATGCAAATATTTTGAAAGGACAAGGACTTTGTAGGATGACAATTGAATCAACATAAGAGAAAAGGAATGAAGATGAACTCTATGAGGATCAAATTCTATTGGAGAAAGAAGTTTTCTACATCCCTGTCAACACTGATCCATGATATTATGAAATTAAGCACCATTTGACTCATGATTTAGCTCCACCGTATATGGAATATAAAAATAAGAGATCTCTTAGAATCAAATTATCTCAATACCACCTTTCTCAAGGGATATTATTTAGGAATAATTATGATGGTGTTTTCCTAAGATGTCTGGAAAAAGATGATGCAAAAAAATTCCTCTATGAACTACATGATGGTCTAGCTAGAGAAAAATTTTGGAGGGACACCAAATTGCACAAAATGATTAGGGTAGATTACTATTGGCCTACTTTAATCAAGGATTCACATGCATATTCAAGGAGATGCCAAGGATTCCAAAAGTCAGCTGGAAGAGACAAGAAACTTTCTTTTTTCTCTACAACCAATTTCAATTGAATGCCCATTTCAACAATGGGGTTTGGATGTAATAGGAGAAATCAAACCCAACTCTTCTTAGCTGAACAAGTACATCCTAAATGCCACAGATTATTTCATCAGATGGATCGAAGAAACTCTTCTCAAGGTGGCGAATGAAAATCAGGTGATATATTTCCTTGAATCTTATATTCTCACTAGATTTGGTGTTCCGGTTTCTTTAGTATTTGATAATGCCAAATATTTTTCTTCATTAAAATTAACTTAATATGCACTTTAAAATAACATCAAAATTAAATATTTATATAATTACTATCCTCAAGGTAATGGGCTAGCAAAATCCACAAATAAAAATATGATCAAAATTACAAAAAGAACTGTAATAGAAAACCAAAGGAATTGGCATCTGACCATCCCTAATTCCCTATGGGATGGAAGAGTAACACCTAATAATTCCCTAGGAAATTCTCCTTTCTTTTTATTATTTGGAAAATAAGATATTTTACCTACTCGTACTTTCCTACCTTCACTGCAACTAGCTCAATCTATCCAAGATAAGAAATGCCCCGTAATGCAATAGAGACTAAACATGCTCCTTCAATTAGAAGAAGAAAGAGAGAAATCTAAAAGGAAGTTAATCCAACATCAAGAAGTGATCAAAATGTGGTTTGATAAAACCTCTCTGGGAAGTAAATATTTTCAATAAGGTGATCTAGTTCTTAAATGTGATAAGGAAAATGAGATGAAAGGAAAGCACACCAAATTCCAGAAAATTGTGGCTAGGCCCATATCAAATTCATGAGAAAATTGGGTCGGGAACTTTCAGACTTAATAAATTAGAGGGAGACATGGAGGAGATCCATGTAAATGGTCAAATTCTTAAAATATTCTTCTCCTAATCTCCATTGGTGATGTAGCCTTTTGTATACTAGGTTTATTTATTGCCTGCATTTTCCTTTTTAGTTTTGCTAATGTTTTTAGAACAAATATTTTATTTTATTTTGTGATTTAGTCTATTCTTGGCTTTTGAATAAAGTCTCTGCTGATGATTATTCACTATACATGCTCAATGTCTGACAGGAAATTGGGATTGTAAAACATAATCAAATCCTAGCTCCTATGTGAGTATCTCTTCAAGTACCCAATTGTGAGAAGATGTCTTGCATCATCATTCAATGACCATACCACACAGTAGATGGTTATACTAAAATGGAATAACTGGTTCAGATTTGTTTTGAAGAGAAACCCTCAGGTTATTGACATAAATATTAATTCTCCAAATTGCAAATTGTTTGAATCTGTGTGATCACTCTCATACTGATCTTCTTGGTTTTCAAAAGGTCAAGGAAAGGTCATAGTCACATATATATTATGAATAATTTTTGTGAGATTTATCCCAATCCACATGAACATAAAGGTCATATCAGAATCTTCTTAGAATGGACCCATAAGGAAAAGGCACTGACTGAGGCTAGCATATCAAAGAAACTCTTGTATCACCTCGCTTCCTAAAACACCCATATTGAAAAATAAATACATATATTACAAATATTTAAGGGTTAATGCAAAATCATAATAACAAGGAATTTGAGAGTACTATGAATCTATGTGGGAAGTACAAGTAAACATGTTGGGGCTATGGACGTTCACTGGCAGTGAGGCTATGCTTGTATTATATCGAGGCAACTTCATCAAGGCTATGGATGCTCGCTGGAAGTGAAGAAATGATGAGAAAAGAGAGACAATGGACACACATTATCTTATGAACAGTCATGATCACTCCTTTGTTGTGTCTTACTCTCCTAATGTTTTTGTATATGAAGTAAGTTATTGAACTAACCCCCAATCATTTCATAGAAATTATTCAAGAGATCCCGTTGGATGTACCACTTTCCCATTTTTTAGTAAAATATTAATGATGTGGGATCCACAAAGTATGAAGATATGTAAACATTTCAAGTACAAAAAGAACGAAGTGATATAATTTGGAGGTGTATCTAGAATCAAAGATAACTAGTTCTTCCCAATAAGTAGCCATTTTTTGTGCCCCCATAACTACCCACTAAAATTCTCTAATTTAGAAAATTTTAGTGGGTACCCCCTATCAAATGTTTAAAAAGGTACTTTATCACTGCTAACTTGATTTTATACTAATAGAGGAAAACTATTATTTTTCTAATGAAGTCTCAATCCTAACCTAGAAAGCAACTGTGAGAATTAAAAGTCTTGTTATTTTACACTCTATGTTAATTGGCCCTTATTCAAAGAGACCAAATTCCAAGTCTTACTAAATCCTATGAAAAATATTCACTTATATGACCAAGTCTGAGAACTATTGAACCATTATCAATTAGAGAATTTCTCCTCTGAATGAAATAATACACAACTTGATATTCTCTTCTGATAGACCCTTTTCAATAATACTATCGGAAAGTATTCTATCAAAATATTTACCACCGGAAAAAATTTGCGCCTTGTACGTTCGACTCCAATGGAGGTACTTTCGATAGACTTGTTCTAATAACACGATGACTCTAATATGCGATAGAGATCTTACCCAAGGTATACATGTCAAACAATTATTAGTATCCAAAGATGGTCTGCATAGTAAGGATTAAGCGCACATGAATGGATCCCTCACATAACTAAATTTATTATATGGAAGACAATGATTGGTTGATTAATATGGCCTCATCCAATCTTTTCTTCATCCCAATGAGTAAGGTGTTTCATATAAGAATGATTTTTGAGAACGGTATATTCCCTCAATACCTCTCCCATTGGAACAAGAAAGTAACACAACTCTCCCTCTCTGATGGTGGTTCTCTCTGATACTAATATAAAAAATCCTTCCGTTGGAGTTAGTTTCTTAGGATTATTTCCCTCTCCGATTATTTCCCTTTTCGATAGCACGTTAATAAACCATATAGCAAGAAAAACCTTGGCAGGATTTATAGTGTCTCCTTTCTAGCATGATTCCCAATGAAAAATGACTATTAATCGATACCTTCACATTGGAATGAAGAACAACTATGTACATTTTCCACTCTGATGGAAACTCCTTCTTATAGTACTATCAAGGAAGTTTCTCACACTTGGTCCTATGATCGTTATGCATCCAATACACGATCCAAATAAAATTTGTACTTATGAAATCATTGATGATGATGCTACCTTGCACCTACAAATGAATTTCCCTCCATTTAACATTAACTACAAAGATTTAGGGTTATTTACATGTACATAAACCTTGTCAACCCTAACTAACTCATTATTCGCCTTCGTAAACTTGTGAAAAAAATCTACTCTCCATACTATGATTTCAAGCCAACTTCAAACCTCATCCAAATCCCAAAATAGCAGGTATGTGATTAGTTTAATTTCATTTTTTTGTATTGTTTTATCTATTTGGTAAGATTACAAGGTTTTAATTTATCGTAGGACACAACAACAACACCATGTCATACCCATAGAATAGAAAAGGGAAAATCCACATAGAAAATGAGCATGCTCCTCTCATGAATCCAGGAAAAATTCCAACTATAGACACCAATTTCCACAATGGGGTAGACCATTGTCCTTGATACCATGATATCTACAAGATATTCAACACTAGGGATTTACCACTTGAGGATGATAACTTGGAAGTTTATCAAAATATTCTGAAAATTTGCATTCACCTCCTAACTTCATGTCCGATGATGTTCCCCTACAATGATGCAGCAACATGGTGCCTCAACTAACTTGACCAAGGTACTACTACAATTGTGAGCAAAAAAATAAATTCCAATAGTATGTTTGAGACTAGAGGACATAAGACTATGATACCACCTACTAGGGCCTGCAATCTCTCTGAATGAGTCATTTTTGAGAAAATTTGGGAGAGAAAGAAAATATTTCAAATAAGTAATAGAGGATTGGTGGTGTGACAAGAAACGAAAATTCAAGAAAGGATAATTATTAATCCCTGCCTAGGAATTCAAAAGGCCCTATAGAATGATAAATATTATGGTATGCAAAATTTATGGGGAGGAGAAGAGCACTCATTTTTGGATGGAGTGGTTGTTGATGTCCTACACTATATTAAATACAAGAAAAATATTAAATTGGGAAGATATATTGACCTTCAACATTTTCCAGAATGTCGGGAATTCCCTAGGTATGAAAAAACCTAGTTTCTACATGTATGCAAACCTCATTGATGCCATATGTTCTGCAATACACTTTTCTACTTTTGGATGGAAATGACACTCTATTCAACCACCTATCTATGTCTATTGTTCTCAATTGTGGGATGTCAATTATAAAATATACGTTTATGAATTTTTTGAATATTTCCTTGCTCCCTTTCACACCATAATTTTTGGATATACACCCTATAGAATATCAAAATAATCCATGTCCACCTTGAAAGATATGGAAGACTGATATATGCGCACATATTATACATACATCAAAGTTTATGGAAACTCCAAAGCCCCACATATTCTTCCTAAATATGTTCTTGATAGGTTGTTGATTAGGGATATTGCTTACCATACAATAGATACTGACATAACATATTTCCTTTTATGTAGTAGTAATAAACTTTGACCCTCTTTCCATGTAAACATAGGAAGGTATACATTATTAAATGGTCCTCATGCTAGGAAAGAAGTTGAAGCCTTGAAAGATATATGTGTATGTACATGAGGACCTAAAGGACATGATCCAAAATACCTAGAACTCAATCATGTCAAAGTTATTGGCCTTACTCACCTTGTAATCCATGTAGTAAACTATGCATAGGATATATTCAAGGGGGTATTATTCTTTGAAGAAGTGCTACATAGGTTTCCAGATTATGTGGCCAAAGAAAAGCTTCTAATGGAGGAAGAGGAGAAGAGGAAAATAACTCAGAAAATATTCCTATTGCTTCTAGAAAATGACCAAGAAAAGTTAGAATCAAAGTAACATGAAGAAAAAAAAAAAGACGTAAGAGAGACATCAGAAGGAATTTGAAGAAGAAGCATAATACCAAAGAAAACAAGAAAAGTTAGAGAAGGAGGGGAAGAAAATCCAAAATGACATCAAAGGAAAGATAAAATATGAACCCAAGAAGAGTTCCAAAGTGGATGAGAAGAATAAAAAAGAAGATGCATTGAAGAATCTTTCTGATGAGAGAAATAAAAAGGAAGAAAAGGAAGCAAAATATCAACAAGATGCACTACAGAAGAAAAAGGTTGAAGAGGAGAGACAAAGACTAGCAACAAAAGAAAAGGTAAAAAAAAAGAGAGAAGAGGAAGAATGACAAGAGGTTGTTGAAATTGAAGCCAAGAGGAAAGAAAATGAAGAAGTAGAGAGAGAAAGATAAAATAAATTAGGTGATGCCCAGAACAATCCAACAACCTCGAGTGTGGGACTAGTTGGTATTCCCCCTAGAATCTACCCCTCTTATGGCTATACCTGGAAATTTTTCCTTTTCCTCGCATGTACTAGAATTAGATGAAGTTGTAGTGGTAGTGGGAGAATATTACTACAACAAAAAAATAAAGGGACATAAAAGAGGGGAGACCACTCTTAGCCAGAGGTCAACCAAAAGAAACATTGAATGGAGGGAAGGAATAGATCCCAAATAAAATGCTATACATATTTCCTCTACTCTTAATTCATTTGCAGGGAGAATTCCATGTCAGTATATGAGATAGTTGCAACATTGGACACTTCACAGGACAAAATTATTGAACTAGAAAGAGTGTTAAATACACATAAAGATGAAATCACTGCTGAATTTGAAAAAGCATCCACATATGCAGAAAATGTCCACAACGAGGAAATGGACAAGGTTTTACAACTTCAAAAGGATGAAATGAATGCAGAATTTGAGAAGAGAGACTACACATTTGAGAATCTGCATAGAGAACAAATAGACACCCTCAAGTTGTCATATTCTCAAGAGATAGAACAATTGAGAAACAATTATAGACAATAATTGACCAACTTGCAGAAAAAACACATGGAGGCCATGAAGTTTATTGAATAGTTGGAGCATAAAATTCAAGGGTTGGAACAACAAAGAAAGACTTGAGAAGACCATAGAAGAAAGTAAAATAGGAACTCTCATCCTATAATCCATGAAATAAGAAGCCAAATATGTTAATGAACAACTAAAATCAGAGAAAAATAAATGTTTCTACAATTAAATGACATCCAGAGGAACATAGATGATCATATAAGGCTTTAATACCGGATGGATGAGATACAAGATAAATATAAAAAAGCTCAAGATTCCTTTGATATAATTTTGGATTGGTAGAGTATGTACAGGAACCCACCAGATACCCTACTAATCTATATCACCAGATAGAAAATAAAAGATCAAGTCATGTTTGATACATGGAAACCCATGCTAAAATACATATGAAGTATTCAAAAAATAGTGACAAAGGAATACAAAAGGTTATGGAATGATTTCGATGAGTTCCTAGAGGAATTTAGATTGGAAATAATGCCCAATATTGATGATGCAACCCTGGGTGAACTACAAATATCATAAGTAGAGGAAAAGAAGGAATCCACTCAATAGGTTATTGAGTATCTTACAAAAGCTAATAAAGAGGTCTTAAATGAATATTTTATGAAGCCAATAAAGCTAATCACATTGGCCAAAAATTTCATCAAGAAGACTAAGCAAGACTTAAAGTTAGAAGTCATAACCAAGATATGTGATGGAAAACTAGAACTAGATAAAATGCAATTGTGAAACCTAGAAAATATTATGGAGGACTATGTGCTATGGAAATATTATAGAGATCAAATGGAAGTGCAAATATTTTCTTGATTGCCTATATTTTTTTAACCGATCCTTCTTATTTTTTCCTTTCTCACTTGTATCAATTCGACTATAGAATGTGAAAATATGAGTCTAAAATGTCCTCTGACAACATGGAAGTTATGGAATGTAAACAATCCATCTTGTTTTATAAAAGAGGGAACTACGAATGAGAGAGGGATTTTGATCTATTGTATATCAGAACAATATTCTTACTACATGAATGAATAGAGAAAGAGACATCCCTGGATATTTATGATTCAGATATGTGTATATGATATTTTTCTTTGTACATATGTCCATTGTATGAATGTTATTGAGCATATTCATATGAATTTATTCTTTAATGTGTTCTTAAAATTTATATTTCCATGACTTTTCTTATGAGTACAATAACAATTTCATAGATATGATAAGCAATTAATTGTTGTTATGTCTATTTCAATGTCATATTAATATATAATTTCATATATGAATTTATCCTTTTGCAACTAATAATATCTTTCACTGTTCTTGTTCTTATTAGTTCACTCTTGATCATGATAGGTTAGATTAGTGTATAATGCATTTAGAATATTTTTAGAAAACAATTAGTTAGATTTAATTTAATATTTTAATTCATATGACAACAATCTATTCTCATATTCAGATTAGAAAATATTTTAGAGTGGGAACCAGGCCCACATACTAGTCAGAAATGTTATACTAAACGAGAGTAGTTCTAATTAGGACCTGCCATCGTGCATTCTCTCTTACCTACTTGAATGACCAATTTGGACCCATCAACAATGTTCAAAGCATCAAAATATTGTGACACATGTGGAGGAAGAGGAGTAGGGGGGGGATCAGTGGATGATGACACATGTGGACAAGGAGAAAAACAATGATCGGTGGATGGTGACACAAGCAGAGGAGGAGGGGGGATCAGTAGAATATGGTGACACATTTGGAGGA
>JZKD02S0070864.1:165772-193672 GCA_000966675.3 Picea glauca
CACTTTTGTGAATCGAAAGTAACTTTATGACCTTGGTCACACATTTGACTCACACTTATAATATTATGTTTCATATCTTCTACTAGTAGAACATTTTGTTCCTTGGTATTCTTGTTTCCAATTATGGTTGTGCCTTTTCCAATGATTTTAGCTGAATCATCATTTCTGAAGGACACTGATCCATCTCTTTCCTTTCTTAATGTAAGAAACCTGTCTTTATCACCTGTCATTTTTTTTGAAAATCCATTGTCAACATACCAACCATGTTTCTTCTTCTTAGCTTGTAGAGCGAGTCTTCATTCTTCATTGCTATACCGATTTTGCTTTCTTATCCATGTTCTCTTCTGAGGTTGATGTATGTGATTGTTTCTTTTTTGTTGTGGCTCTCTATGAGGAACTTTCATTCTACAATATTTGGCCATGTGTCCAAAGTTGTTACACTTGTAACATTCCACTTCAGTGCTCAATGAATCAAACATGTTGTAACTTCTTCTATGTGTTTCACTAGGCCTTCTTGGATAACCCTTTTGTGTATGACTTTCAAAGTTGTTTATGTTCCCGCTGTTAGCTCTGCAATTCATAGATTTATGTCCAAAATTATTGCATGCATAACATAAACCAAAAAATATAGTTTGATACCTAGGAGTTGAAGATCTTCTGAAAGTATTTGATCTTTTGAATCCTTCTTCTTTCTGAGGCCTATCTATCAGTTGTTGATTTTGAAATATGAATCTTCTTGGTGGAGGAGTGTCCCTGTAATATTCTTTGTAGGTCTTCCTATCCTCTTTGATTGGTTCTGCATAGATTTTCGGATATGTTTCTTGTTCTATTGTTTTGGATCTTGATCCATTTTCTGTCTGATTATATCCAAGTCCAGACTTGTCATGATGAGGTTTTTGACTGTTGATAATGTCATCCAAAACTTTTGAGTTTTTTTGCATATTTTATTTTGAAGATACTTTCTTAATGTGACAATCTCTGCTTCCAAATTTTCAATGATCATGTATCTTTCTTCTAGCTGTTCTTTGAATGCTTCTTCAATTATTTTATCTTCTTCTATTTGAACCTTTAAATTTGTCATCATTTTTTCTATTTCTTGAGTGTCTTCTTTTTTGTCTAGTTTCACTTGTAGCGTCTTGTTTTTCTTATTTTCTCTTCTTATAACTTCTATGGCACACGCAAATTCTTTTTGGTAGTCAACTTCTACCTCTTTATATTCTTCTTCGGCCTCTTCATATTACTTTTCAGTGTATTCTTTGTCAGAGTCTTCTACTACCATGAATAGAACTCTTTCTGTCTCACTTTCACTGACTTCATCTTCATTTGATGATGAGATGTCTTCTTTGGTGCACAAGCTTTTCTTGAAAAAAAAATTGTGGTTCTTTTGACTTTATATGTGTTTTTTCTATTTGAGTAATCTTCATCATTCCTCTTATTTTTCTTATGAGGACATTTGTTAGCAAAATGACCAATACCATCACAATTAAAACAAATCAAAGGAAGCTTACCTCTATATCTACCGTTGGTTCCTTTGTTCAATCTTCTGACAAAGTTGGCCACTTCTTCATCATCTTCTGAGATGTCACTGATGCTGCTATGTTCTTTTTCCTTTTTCTTTGACCTTTTGAATGCTTTGAAAGATGCTTCTTTTATATCTGGATTTTCATGTTAAGTTCTCATTTCATATGTTGTGAAGATTCCATGTAGTTCGTCCATGCTTATTAAGTCTAGATCTGCTCTTTCTTCTAGTGTTGATATCTTAGGGTCAAATCTCATAGGAAGAGATATTAGTACCTTTTGAACAATTACAGATTCTTTGATTTCTTCTCCCAATCCTATGATTGCATTTATTGTTTCATCGACTCGTAAGAAGTAATTTGCAATATTATCATATTCCTTCATCTTTAGTTGTTCGAACCGACCTCTGTAAGTTTGAAGCTTTGCTTCTTTGACTTTTGAATCTCCTTCATAAATATTTTGAAATTTGTCCCAAATCTCTTTAGAGGATTTAAAATGTATAACTTTGGTGAATACCGATTCACAAAGACCATTCAGAAGTGCATTTGTGGCTTTCAAATTATTTTTACTGAGTTTTATTGCTCTTTCATTTGTCGGTGAAACTGTTGGTTCTTTGTATCCATCTACAACTAATTGCCAAATTTCAAATCCCTATGCCTGTATATATTTTTTCATCCTTCTTCTCCAAAATGCATACTTCTGTCCATCAAACTATGGGATTCCATTTTTATACATGTTGTTTCTCTCCATGATCTACCTTTCAATGGTTAAACTGATTTATGAAGGAACCGGCTCCGAAACCAATTGTTGGATTACTAAGAGGGGGGGTGAATAAGTAATGGAGAAATTTAATCTTTTTTAACCATATAATGCAAGTGTTGTATCAATGTAGCATTATCATCCAATAATTGTAGATTAAATAAAAAATGAACAAGTTAGCAATCATACACATACACAGTACACCAGTTCTTTTACGTGGAAACCCAAAGCAGGATAAAACCACATAACATTTTTTCTTATATGTATTGAAGAATTAGATTCATTGGAAGCACCAACTTCCTTTGTTTTCCAGCTGCAACTGGAAGGAGGCTCCAACCCCTTAGTTTCTCAGGATACAAATTGAGGGAAGCTCCAACTCTCCAATTCTCTAGCTACAACCAGAAGGAGGATACAACCCCCTATGTTCTCCGTCTACAACCAGAAGGTGGCTACAACCACCTGTCCTTGACCCATCCAATTACCCTGAAATATAAGTAGAATGATGGAACCACTGCCACACTATCACTGTGATATATACTGTTGTAAACATGTACCAATCAACCTACACCAAACAACCTGTACCAATAACTTGAACCATGCATCAACCTGTAATCAACCTGTAACATAAACAAATGCATCAACCATGCACCAACCTGTATCTCAACCTGTACCATCAATGATTGTATCAACCATGCACAAAATATGTACCAATCATGCAACAAATACACATAAACTATAACTCATCAAGATGTACCACCATCATCAACTATACACCTCGTGTATGTGCCAACTCATCAACTACTTGTCTCAACCATGTACCCAACATGTACCTCAACCAAAATCCCTCATAAATTTCATCATCCAAATCTGATGTGTAACTCTGTAATAGACCTAGTGTATATGATCACATACCTGCAAACCTTCCTTAACAAGAGACTAGAATTTTCATCAAATTTTACTTTAGTCTCACATGACTAGTTTTGGATTAGTCAACAACCCTAACTTGAAATAATCATAACTATGTACCTGTAATGAATAAAGATCTAAAAATAATACAAATTTTTCTTAAGTGTCTTTTATGCAATTCCTCTAGGTTTCACTACTTGTAACCTCTCAGAAAAGGAGTTGTAACAAAAATGGCATACCTTGTTGAATTTTGGCTTATTCTAGAGATCGAACTTGTAGAGCGTGCCCCGCACATAATATTTTTTGTATGGATATGAAAATGGTTCACATAATACTACATACTTTACTCTAACCAATACATTTTGTCTTACTGAATTTGGATCTATTTTGAAGAAGTTATGACATTTTTACTCGAAACACATGTTTTAGACTAGTTTTAGAACTAGCCACAAACCCTATTTTCCACAAAGTGTAACTCCAAAAATACAATGACCCACAAGTTCAAAATTTTTATCACCGCTACTTGGATATGTTTCCTCAACGACCTCCCAATTTCAAGTTTTGAATCATTCTACAAAAATGTTATTGCAAAAATGGTGAGATGACTTGTAAATAACATACCTTAGAAAGCATCATCAAAATAATTTATCCTCCCTTGAATTTTGGCCTTCTTTACTTCGCCTTCCCTCTGAAATTTAGATTAGATATCCTTTGGTTACCTCAGTCACTTGTAGATATTCAATATTCTCAAGTGTGATTAAAATGAGAGACCCTTGCCTCTTATTTATACTTTTATGTATCTTCCTCAAGGGGTTACCTTCTAACCATCTTAAACCACTTTCCTTATTTTAGGGTTAACCCACTTCTAACCACTTTTCCACTAAGTATTTATCCATTAACTTTATTATTTAAATAATTTATTTTGTATCCACTTTGACTTATAGTACACTCATCACTTCACTTTATTATTTACCTTCTAAAATATTTTAAATCACTTTCCTTATTTTAGGGCTAACCCACTTCTAACCACTTGTCCACTTAGTAATTTCTCCATTAACTTTATTATTTGAATAATTTATTTTGTATCCACTTTGAATTAGAGTACACTCATCCCTTCACTTTATTATTTACCTTCTAAAATATTTTAAACCACTTTCCTTATTTTAGGGCTAACCCACTTCTAACCACTTGTCCACTTAGTAATTTCTCCATTAACTTTATTATTTAAATAATTTATTTTGTATCAAATTTGAATTATAGTACACTCATCACTTCACTTTATTATTTAAATAATTTTTTATTTGCAAACACTTTGACTACTTTGACCATTGGGGGCTTCTAGATGACTCATGAGGGTTCTCCAACTTCACATGGCCATAACTCTCTAACCGTGAGGAGTTATGTGACGTTCCACATACCACCGGAAATGGCATGACATGTAATATCAATATATAATAGTATTACTTGCAAATATATCAAAACACATACCATTATCCATAAAAAAATCTTGGCTCCATTACCCAAACCTTTGTGCTACTGGAATTCGTTACCGTACTTTCTTCAAGGGTTGACATCAATGACAACCAACCGAATTAATCAACAATTAGCATGTAATCTAAATCTCAAGTGAAGTGACAAGTAATATAACTTGTCAATGAATTTGGAGATTAGAAATAAATTATAATTCATGATTATAAAAGTAAGGCTAGGGTGAAGGAGGAAGACACTTGAGGTTCTTGAGAGTAGAGAAGGACCTTTTATTTCGAGAGGATTTGATCACGAAGGACTGTGATTCAATATATTGGATAGGTGGAGAAGGAATTCCATATAGAGATCAGATCAAGGAGAAGAGAGAACAGAGGTTTCTGCAAGTGGGTTTCAGTCAAGCGAAGCCACAGGGAAAAGTTGTGTTGTACACAATTTTTTTGTATAGGATTTACATACGTGTACGTCGGTTCCAGTGGAGATAGGAGAGTGTACACAGATGTGTAGTAGAGACACTAACATACATCTCAAAAAGTGTTCATATCTGGGTCGTACAAAAAACAATACTTTTCCAGGTTTGTTTGTACTTGTATTTCTCTCAGTTGACCATATTCCCTATTACGAAAGCCCTGATTTTAGCATAATAAAATCATTCTCAACACTAGTTTTCCCTCCAGGGTTTTTCCAGGGGTATCTACCAAAAAATATTGGTGTTTACGTGTGCATGATTTGGTTTCTAGTTTTTTTCTTCCGTAATATGTTTAAAGTTGAATATTTCATCAATGTATTTGTTTTGTGGGCTACTAATCTGATTTGTAGTAAGGAAATCACTAGATAAAAAAATACCTAGGTGTTAGAGTAAGTGGTTTTCAACAATACTACTTCCATGACACCTCATGGTGAAAACATGTTGAATACCTAGGATTATCCCAAGACATCAAAGAATATATCCAACCAACATGATCAAAAAAATCAATGTCTAATAAATGGAAACAAAAATACTGGGGGAAACCCTACAACTACTCTTGGTCTACCTCCAAAACGACAACTAAAATTTTGTATGCAATGATCCCATCTTTTTTATTTGTGAAAAGGATGGGTCGTCCTACTAATCAATGTCCCAAACTTCCAAATATATCCCAGACAATTTTTGCTAATTATCCCCTTTAAGAGGTCCCAACTCCTCCCCTTTATATCAAACAACCCCATGTCGGATTATTCAACCCATCTCCATTTCCAATATTATTTACCATTGCACCGATGAGTATTATCACCTACCAACCCTATGCCATTCCCTTGCAATCATACACCAAAAAATCCCTTTGAAATATCATTTGATTATGTAATCATCCCTTCTGCAATCTCCTAATATAACACAAGTCCCAACTCCATCCATTTCTCATAATTCAAGCACTAATAATCTACCCACTAGGACCCTAAATTCACAAGTTTTGATCACAAACCTTGACAGAGAGGCTCCACTAGTATTTACCTCAATGAAGCCCTATATAATCCAATTACACCTTCACCTCCTTGATGAATTCTCCCATGCACATAAAAAAACAAACAAAAAAATCTTTTATGAGAATGTAGGTTTTCACAATTACACTTAATGCACCATATATTTTTGGATATATATTGTGTACATAGTTTTCAAAACATACAATGTTTTGAGTGGACACTCCACCCATCATTAGGGACAACCAGAATCTTAAATGTAGGAAATGAGTGCCAGGGTATAGTATTTGTAGCTTTGAATAGGAAGATGACCATTGAGTAAAAATTAGGAGAAGAATTGAGCAAAGTCAAACTAGCCATTTTCCAATATTTTACCAATATTACTCTTATTTATCTTTGATATCATTCATATTATTATTAATTCTCCCTCTTAAATGACTATATTGATCTCTAGGGTTTTTCACTTTCTCCCTTATAATTTTTTTTTCGCCAACTTTAATTAATATCAACGACTAGTTTGACTTTGCTCAATTCTCCTCCTAATTTTTACTCAATGGTCATATTCCTATTCAAAGCTACAAATACTATAACCTGGCACTCATTTCCTACATTCAAGTTTTTCTTTATCCTTTATGATGGGTGGAGTGTCCACTCGAAATGTTGGATGTTTCGAAAACTATGTACACGATATATATCCATAAATATATGTTGCATTAAAAAAAATATTATTTTATTTTCATCTATTTTGATTGGATATATCTCATTTTTCTTGCACCTTATACCTTTCTTTTTTTTTTTTTATTATATAGTCTTAAATACATCTTGGCACATCGAAATTGTTGATGACACTTATTGCTTAACTCAGAATCTATCCTTAACCATATGGGTCACTTACTCACCATCACATTGCTTCATTATAGTTTTTTATGCCTTGGTGTCACAACCAACAACCAAGATGAATATGTTGCAATGATCATTTTTCTCATTGACACTATTGTCCTTGGAGTTTGGTACTTATAAGTCCACTTAGATTCCAAGATATTGTTTACACAATTAAACAATTTTCATGGTGTCCACAAGCATCACATGTTTTAGAAACATCTGTAGGTTAGATTGACAATTTGAAACCAATACATTCATTCATGTTCCTAAAAACCTTAACTCCTATGTAGATTGTTTGGAAAACCAAATTCTAGATTGGCACATTTTTTGTTAAAATAAGCATGAAAGTGAAGTATGTAAATACACAAGTAATTTTCTAACCACCATCATGCATAATAATGACAAACAAAAAATATGCATATCATCATATATATCAGAATAATCAATTTTTTTCATGTCAAAGTTTGTGTCTAAAAAATATACATAATCTTGGTGTACAAAATGGGGGTAGTAAGCTCATTATCCAAAAACAAAAGAGACCATTCCAACCTCTAATTCGGTGGTAACCTCATGATGTGTTGATTATGAGCCATATCATGCATGATCTGGCCTACTCGTGTTTCTTACCTCATAAGTTTCCTCCACTCGTTCAACACACCCACATAAGCCTCCACTCAATGGTGTTCAAAGGGAGTCCAATTCACCTTTGACAATGCTTCTATTAGAATCTGCATATCTTGCTATAGTAGCTTGATCTACCCTAGTTGGTCATCACCATAGTTATGGTGTTGATCCTTTGGCCCTGGTCCCACCTCAATAGTCTTGGGTCTATGTGGGTCTGCTACCACCACCTATGATACTAGTGGCCTCCTTGTCCCTATATATGCACAAATCTAAAACCAATTAGATATCAACATTATGTTAAAAAACCAAAAACCTTTGAAATATCAAATTAAAAGAAAAAAATCTACACTAAAAAAAATTGCTCCATGCCTCTGTAGGTAGAAGGGGTAGGTCTAGGTCTTTAGTGAAATCCATACCTTCACACTGGTACTCCTTGATCGCAATTATCTACTGGCACTAGATCTCAAAGAAATAGCCAACTAATCCTCAACCTACCTCTCCTCCACATAAGTGAGGAATTATCTCACCCCACTACATCATCCATGTCTTACATAGTCCCCCAACCGTCACCACAACGCACAGGATAGGGTATTTTATTGGATTCAAATATTATACATGTGTATAGTATTCTATGCAACTATTTCGGTTTTAAAAATCATACATGTAGATATTTAGACGAATATTCAATTAAAAAACATATAATTTACTATTAAAACTTGTAAATTTTTGGTGAATATTATCAATTTAATCATATTTTTGTAAAAATAGATGATTTTTTAACAAATTAGAAAAACAATTTCTTCGAAAAATGGCCAAAAAATAGCCAATTGGTGAAAATTTTCCCCTAAAAAATACCCTAGCATGAGCACATCAATGGTACTCTCTCATAGAAAAATGATCTCACCAAACTCACAAAAGTGAAATAACCAAGCCCATGCCTTAGGCACTCCCTCAGTTGGGAGAACACTTGTTGTAGCACCATAGATTCCCAATCAAATACTTGCCTCCCCATGTATCTCTTCATCAAGGACAATTCCCCATTATATATATGGTGAGTATTAAAGGACTCACCTACCCTTATAATGCAATGCACAATGCACCACCCACCTACAAATCCTCAATTTGGCACTATCCCTTTACCTTTTCTATGTTGGGTTGACATTCTAGGTGCATAATGCTCACATTCTTCAATTGATATTTGGTTGAGTTATTTGGTAAAACAATTATGGTTTCTTCCATTGTCAACCTTCAATGTAACGCTCTATTCAAAGAAAGTATTGTGTTAAAAACTCATCATGTAATTTCCCATTTAGTCTAGTCCACATCCTTACATATATTACTATTATTTGCACCTTGTGTTAACCTATAGGAAAAAAATATTTTCCCTTGTCCCATAGATATACTCCTATAGAAATCAACACATTTTTATTTGGGACTTTGATTTATAGGCCCAAAGTACCTTCGATACCATTTTCATCATTGATGGTATTCCTCATATGTAACATGGATTTTTATCATTGATCATTAACTCCTTGATTTTATTCTATGTTCAATATCAACACATTTATTCACACAAATAAGTTCATACTTAGTACCTTGGTACCCAACATCATCACTAGTGGCAAACCTTGCATCTGGTACTGATTTTTATTATTGATTCATGACTAGATGGTTTTGTCCCATGACCAAAAATAGTTCGTTATCTAATTGTGGAGAATTCATATGTTGCGATGACCATGCTCTAGATATAGTGGAATACTAGTCAACATGTAAAACTTTGTCTTGTGAGCCAACACAATGGACTTACGAGTAATAAGATATCAACATGATTTAAACCCTATATTAGTGAAATTCTATTGCAACGATTCTATGCCCTCAGCGGGGTTGTATAAATTCATCACATGTTTCTATGAGAAGAAACATTTATTTTAGATGTATTGTGATTTGGCATTGCATGTCTCAGGGTACTGACGTTAGGGCTCCAAAATTTTATTTGACTTAATCATAACATGATCACGGGTATTCTCAACTCATTGAAGAAAATTATAGAACATGTTCATATCACATTTGGTTCTCTTGTATGTGGCCTTATTTCTCTATTCAAAGGTTAGGTCCACCTCAAAACGAATCTCTCACTCCTTATCAACAAAGAGACTATGATATATTTCAACTATACGTGTTTTCTCCCAATGTCTCACATTAGGAGGCACCTCCTATCACACCATTTTCATCCACTTGCGTAGATGAAAGTTTTTTAACACAAAAAACATCATTTATGTTCGTATGCCACTATAATGAATCCTATGAAGCATTAATTCATAAGGAATGATTGAATGATCTATGGATAATACAATTCAAACAATACAATTGACCAAACTTATGGCTGCATGGTACATTAGTTCTTTGAGTCACACAATGTGTGTGAGTAATCCTTTGATACTTCCATAGTCTTCATGTATGTCACAAATGCATTAAACCACATGATCTAGACATTTCCATGCACACCTAGATATTGGAACTTGGCTCAAAATCTTGTGTTTTTTCTAGTTTTGATAAAGTACTAGAGGTAAAGAGGTAATTACATGGCTTGAATTGGCCCATCATATTCAATTCCTATGCATGGCATTCTCCAAATAAAACTTAAAAATACATGGATCTCTCAATATTTCTAGGAGATTAATGAATGTATGGTTATGTTACACAAGTGTGATGAAGGATTCCATGATTTACTAGTTCCAACTTCATTTCACCTCATGGTATTGACATTTAGCATTTTATTCCTTCATTAATTGAAACTTATCTTCAAGTTACTACCATGTTCTAGAGAGAAAGATTCAAAGAGGACACGATTCTCCCACAGAGGAAGCTTGAAGGTCATCTTCATTATTACTCCTAAGCTATATTTTTCTTTCTTTTATGTAAATTTCTTCCATTCTTTTCATCAATATAAAGTTTTGGATTATCTTTACCCAACCAAAATATGCATTTGTAATGGTTATTTTAATTGTTCATTTATTTGATTTCTAACCCATTGGTCCCTTCATTTTTTGTAAAGTTGTAGAAAGATAAATGGATGAGAATGCACCATAACAAAGCATCAATATTAGTACAAAGGATGCACTAAGGGATAAAGGAACACACCAGAAGTCAAGTACAAATGGTTATAAGTTAAGGAGAATAATTAATGAGACAACCTAGGTAATGCATTCACACAATCATCCTTATCCTTTTATAACCTAATTGACACAAACAACTTTAGCTACTAGAATTGTGTAAAATCCCTTTGAGGCTAGGGTAGAAATATTGATAGTTAGTTGATCATTGGTTGAGTTTAAGGGCAAGTTAATGATTGATACTTTGTTGTTGATGATAATTGGGTCTATTTTCTATGTTGTTGTGGAATCCTACTTTAATATCACTATAATGTATGAATGAAGAAGTATTTGGGCCCCTTTAAAACATTTTGTAATGTGTCTCTTCTGAATGTTGAATGGATTTGTGTTATTTCCTTATTTGGTCAGGAGTCTATAATATTGCATGTTTAGTCTATGATAGTGGTTTTCTTTCCTAGTTGAAATGTTTAATGTTACATTCCACATGTATCCAAGAAAATGTATGTTAGTATAACTATGTATATGGAGTTGTGAAAGTCCTATTGTATCTCTCTATATATTTATCACTCTCGTCCATGCTTTGAGTGAGGCCTTCTTCCCTTTGGGAAGATTGAAAATTCTAGTACTTCTAGACTAGATCAAAGCCTTTTTTGGTATTCCATGAGGACCATGGTTTCCATTTAATGAAAAAAAATAGTTCCATTGCTAGGATGTGTTTTTTAAAGGGATATATCTATAGGATGAGTGGTAGTATTTATAAGTATGTGATCCAAAATTAGTGGGAGAAAAGGTTTCAATATTTTGTAGTGAAAGAGTCTAAGTTAGGTGAATGGGACCCTTATATGTGTCAAGATATGTGTAATATATGATGACCCTTATAAAAAATAGTATGAGGTGTTTTGGTCTAAATTCCCTATACAGTCTACACAAATGATTGAAGAGATTTGAGGAATATTTAGAGTACAAGGATCGACAAAGAAAATCCACTCAGTGGACTGTTCTTAATCTCGTTGTGCTATAACAAGTACATCATCAAATTACTCATGTTATGGGTTTCTAGGTTGAAAATATTGTAAAAGGATATATTATATGATTCACTATAGAAAAATGATAGTATTTTTCCAAAGTAGAAGCAATGTTTAAGAAATGAGCTTAGGGTAGACTAGTATGGAAAATCTCTCTCGATAAAGGTATTTCTTGTAGAAGAGGGAATGTCACCATTTACCCTTGTATACATTGTTAAGTAATTCCCCTACACCATGGGGGGTGTCTAGAATGGTGTTGGTGAGTAGTGAAACATAGGAAAATAGTAGAATGGGTAGGAAATCAAAGACTAGTGAGAGGGATGAACATGTTTTAAGGAGGTTGGACATTACATATCAGTGGTGGAATAACCATATGCATGTGGTAAGGAAAATAAGTGAGTAGCTTCGAAAGTAAATTAGTGATGAATTTAGTAATGAGGGAAGGAAAAAATAGTTGTAGAAGCAAGATAAAGAGAGTTGGTTGGATCATGGTTAAGGGAGAGAGGAATAACAATGGAAGGAATCCCAATAAGAGCTAGTTGGGGTGAATGAGTATAAATGGAGTCTAAAGAAAGGGATATAGAAGTGTTGAAGATAAATGTAGCAATCTAGACTAACAAAGTAGATCTAACATGAGATAAAGTTGTAAAACAAAATGAACCAGAAGATCCATTAGAGGTTGAATGCATTGATAAATTGGATGACATTGTTGTAGATGTGCATTGGTTATTTCAAGGGAAACAACCCCATTAACTTGAAGAATCCATACCTAAAGCTAATGAAACCAAACCAAACCCAACCACTCCCCAGGCACCCTTGAATCATAAAGTATATTTGATATCTCATCCCATTGTACATTTCCCTTTGTCTAAACAATTAAGTGGAAGTAGTATTAGTTCAAGCAACATAACACAACTAAAGGAGTTAGCAATATAGTGTCAGTATCAAGTCAAAATTTTGTTACACAACTAGGTGCATGTGGTTTCATTTTAGTATGTTTTACATCTATTGGGATGGAAGGGACTCAAGGAATATCCCCTATTAAATACCCAGAGTTATGGGGTAAAGGATAAGATGATGCAGAATAACATTGGTTTCTCTATGAAGCCATCTCAAAATCCAAGGTAATCCAAGATGCATCTAAGATAATGTATTTTCAAACAAATTTGAGAGGAATATATTTACAATAGTACTTGAAGTTTGTAGACAACTCACCTCGGGTTGTGGCTCTCACTCTAGTAGAGGTTAAGTAGTAATTCATTTTTGAATTTCAATTTCGCACGTTCAAGCAACAAGGTATAACATAATTAAAATAAATTACAAAGACGGTTGATGAGTCAACATGGGAATATTATTATAGGTTTTGAGATCTCATGGATAGGATTACATTCCACATCCATGATATCCATCACAAGGAGTGGTTCATTCAAGTTCTAATTCCTTTGACTCAAATACCTTTTATGCAACAAAATATTGTCACTCCTAGATAATATTTGGAGTTAGCGCTGCTAATCGAATCTATGATTGGATACCCTAGCAATGTTAAGATTGTAGTAGCTAGGGAAATCATAGACTTGTCCCAATTTGAATATCAAATCATTTCCCTTACAGAGAAGACACAAGAGTTGACTTTACCAAAGGTTGGTAGCTGAGAGCAAGTAAGGTGTATTGAGTTTCATATTGAAGGACTTCATTCTTTTTCATTCTCATTGTTTCAAGGGGGACTTACACCTAACCCTCTTATGGGAAACCTCCTAGGAATACCTATAGGTGGATTTGTACAAGTTACTACTATCGTTGCCCAATTTCATAACATTGAACCTTATCAATGTCTCCCTCATACTCTCACATATGGGGGAATATTGTGAAATTGGAAGGATAGATGGACATCCTCCTAGATATTGCCCCCTTTTTCAAAAGTACTCTTCTATTATAAATATAGTATATTTTGAGATTTGTGGAACTTCTAATCATAGTATAGATAAATGTAAGGATTTGGATGCTCTGATTGGTATATTAGAAAAAACAATGTTTAAGGTAGTTTAAAAATAACAAATTTAAGGAGGAAAAGGCCACAAAAGTAGTGGAGGGTGTGGAAATTACAGAGGAGGTAGAATTGGTGGAAGAACTGGACTAGTTAGATGTTAATTGTGATGAGGTCGGCATATTGCTCAAGATTGTCCCCTACCTACAATGCCTTAGTGTTCTTATTATATAACCAACACAAATTCTATAGAAGAATTCCTTGAATTGATTTGAAAATAGGAAGGTAGAACAAGACAAAAAGAAATGAAATTAATATGTTTAGAACCTAGTCTAATTGATGGAGAAACTAGTTAGAACATTAATTCTATTACTAGAGGAGGAGCTCAGAGTGGTGTATATGTCAATAATATGGGGCTTGTTAAGATTCATAAGGTAGGGATAGGATACTCAATATTCTAAGTTTTGATAGTTTTCAATTTCCAACTTGTTGTGTGTTATGAGGATGACTTCATATGAGGTGGCACAATCCATTACTAGGATGGAGCATGGGCATGAAGACTTACAGGTTTATCATCAACATTTTCAAGTACATCTTGAAAAAGTGACTAGGGATTGAGATACTAAAAGGCATGATAGATAACAAGCCCAAGATGAAATATAATATATTTAGGTTCACCTACAAAACATGTGCCTTGAGTTCATGAATCATATTTGAGTCTCCCAGTGGAGCTTCTAGAATGCCAACCTACTTGATGCCTAGATTTTATGTGTACTTCATGCATGTATATGAATCAGTGGGATTGGGAACTATATGATCAATTGGACATTGTTCATTCCTATGAGTGTCAACAACAACAATAATTAAATGGTAGAGTGGACCCCCTGGTTGAAGAAGTTAATGCTACAAGGGCCCAATTGCACCAAGATATAGGAGAGAGATAACCGATATTAATTAATTTTCAATATTTGATGGGTATACTATGGAAAATTAACAAGCCTATTAAGGATATTTGGAAGAAAATGAAGAAAATAAATACCAAGTCTCAGTCCATTGCTAACCCTTTGGAGCAACATAATAAGTTTCAATAAATTCAAGCTACAAATGATCGCTTGGATGCACTCCACAAGGTTGTATTGGCTAAGAAGAAATCATTGAGAGAGTTTAGGCCAATAACAAAGTATTCCTATTTATCCCTATAGTTTTTGGAGTCATTTGCAAATTCAGAGTGGCATGCCCTTGTGCAGACTCAACCTACATAATTGGATAGTGAGAAGGCCCAGACATTTATTGCTCGAGACTCTATCATTTTGGCCAACTAGAACACATAGTTATAATTTTTATAGAATTACATGGAAAATATTTGAAAATTGTCCCTATGTTGGTCCCTTTGTTTGAATGGAAAGAGGAGTACAAGGGTTTACTTGATGACAAGTCAACAATTGTGGCCAAGGACTGTTGGCCCCTTCATTTTTTGGAAATATATGGAAATATAAATGGATGAGAATGTGCCATAACAGAACATCAATATTGGTACAAATGACATACTAAGGCATAAGGGAACATAGTGAAAGTCAACTACAAACGACTATAAATTGAGGAGCATAATTAATTAGAAAACCTAGGAAATGAATTGACATAGTCATCCTTATCCTTTTGTAACCTAATTGACATAGTCAATTTTATCTACTAGAATTGTATAATCCCTTCAAGGCTAGGGTATAAATAATAATGATTAGTTTATCATTGGTTGAGTGTAAAGGAAATTTAGTGATCAATGCTCTATTATTGATGAGAATTGAGTATGTTTTCTATGTTGTTGTGGATTATAATATTTGTAGAATGTATGAATTAATAAGTACTCATCCCATATAAAAACATGTGTAATAGTCTCTTTTGAATCTTGAATAGAGTTGCGTTATTTTGTTATGAATCTAGAATAATGAATGTTCAGTCTTTATTAATGGTTTTCTTTGCCAGTTCCAATTCTTAATGTTACATTTTGCATGTACCCAATGAATGTATGTTAGTAAAACTATGTATGTGGAGTTGTGGAAGTCCTATTGTATTTCCTTGTATCTTTAACATTCTCAGTTGTGCTTTGGGTGAGACCTTATTCCCTTTGGAAATATTGAAAATTCCAACACTTCTAGACTATAATGGAGACTTTGTTGATATTCCATGAGGATCCTGGTCTCCATATAAAGCTAATAAACTATTTATGGTGTGAGATATTTTACAGTGTTGTTTGTTAGTGTTACATTTTGTGCTTGATCATAAGGGAGGTTGTAGTGTGATGGTCCCCCTTTCTTACTCTATTGCTAGTAATCCACTAAAGGAGATAGTATTATAAGTTTTTTCTTCTCATGTACTTCATACTATTGAAATTTTCATATGAAGGAAAAGGAGTAGTAGTGTATCAAATTCGTATTAATTCCCTTAGCCATTTTTTTCTACACCAATAACTCCAACATGTTGGTAGATATTGGTTAGTATTCACTAGCACCAAATATACCACAACAATAGGCTGGGGCTGGAAATTATGATTGTAGAGGTTTTGTGGGATTCATCCATGTGACATGGTAGGTGCTATGGGTAGATGGTTCAATGTGATTATGAGCTTCACCATTATCGCAATTTGCATGATACCCAAATACAAGATAGTGATCTCTCTCTCGAGTGTTAGTGGTAGTTAACTAGATAATATCAAGGCTTTGTTGACATACTTGCAACATTTCCTTATGATCCAAGGTATTAATTATCTTAAGAGAAGTCACATGAACAGTTGAATCTTGGAAGTTGTAGTTTGAACTTTGTTGGGGGAGCTAGGTGGAGCTACAATATCAAATTTTTGTAATTCATTCTTATCTCTAGAGTTGCATGGGTACAACCATTGGTTCTATCTCTATTGAATTAAATTTTCGATAAGCCAAATATTGCATCTCTACATAATAATATCGAGGCTAAATAAAATGGGCTTGAATCTTGAGGGTGTCCTGCATGTATAAGGAAAATCATCTCTGGCTAGAATATTTGAAGAAGTCAGTGAAGGTCCGAGTCCCCCTAAATAGGAAATGGAACCTCCCCTTGATATCATAGTAGATGGGGCAACAAAAGATGAAGTGATCCTTAATATCGACCTCCTGCAGATGGCATATCTAGTAGATCATGTCTGATTGATCAATTTGGTGGCCAGTCTCTACTCGAAGTCTATGAGAACCCACTTTGAACTGGACTAGGGGAATGAGAAGAGCGTGCACCCAATGACATAGTGTATATTGTGGTTGAACAATGAGCCCATCTCTAATATCCAAGAAGTGCTCAACGTAGAAGGACATCTTTGGGAATAACCCACCCTGAGGGTTAACCCAAGTGATATAGATCAGCTGCCTATAAATTTCATCCTTGATGATCCTGTTAAAATATTGTCTAGTAGATAGGAGGTGGCTAGGTGCATATAAGAAATATATAAATGGAGGGAGACATTCCATTTGAATGCCCATAGAATCTAAAATATTTGAAATCCCTGCGAACAAACCTTGATCCCATCTCGAAGGGATAGAAAGGGAAATAATATTTGAAGAACAATAGGATAATTATGGGTACTGGTCTTGCCCCTTCACTGAGTCAACAAAGCTCCAGATATGATGTAGAAAAGAGACTAGTTTGAACATTGTCTCAAGTCAAAAGGGTCGGGTGCCAAACTCTATTAGGATGTTGTGTTGAGGGACTGACTACTTGCATCTAATGATGCACCAAAGGAGAAGGGTATGTACTCTCTCAACTGAGGCCCAATCAAACTCAAGTAAAGAAGGCCCCCAAATATATGATCCATAGAGAACAGTGGGTCAGATAAGGGATTCCATGAGGGACATCTTGAATGAGATGTATTGAAAATGGTGTCAGAAGCACTTTCTCTTGAGAAGGGTTAAGGACCTATAGCCCTTGTTGATCTGAGTATAGAAAAATCATCACAAACTAAAGTGGGGTCTTGAGAATTTTACCCCCAAGTATGTCTAGGTGCTAGTGATATTGATCTCCTCCCATTTGAAGAAGAAATGAAGGTCTATGGTCTTCTTCAACTTGTTGAAGATCATAGCCTTGGTTTCACCTAGGTTGATCATCAACTACTTAAGGTCGCAAAAGAGAGCTAAGGCATCCAACTGTATCTATAACCCCTCTGAAGATGATTCTAGGAGGACCACGCCATCATTAAATAAAAGGATGGATATCATAACTTTGTGGAGAAGGAACCCATCATTTTCTTGGATATGATCATGAATAAAGGCCTATAACTCATCAATGCAAATCCAAAACAAGGTGGGGGATAGGGGAAAACCATGTTTAAACCCAATGGTACTCTTGATGAAATTGAACATCCCGTGAATTGTGTAGAGACAACCAAGGACCAACTCATATAGGCACATGATGGAATTCAATAGGGTCTAGGAAACTCTAATGTCTCTAAGCCTCTAGAACATGGATTCTCTTGGGATGAAGTCAAAATATTTCTGAAAATACAAAAAGAAACAATATACTTTCAAAGAATGATGTCGTACTTCCTCAATGATGTTCGAGAGGGTAAAGATGTGAAAAATTGTCTAATTGTTGAATAAATTGTTGTTGATGTCAAAGGTAAGTAAGTATTCAAATATAAATGTGACTTTAATAAATACAAAAGTGGAAAAGTTAAGTGGAAGTGGAGTTTACGGTAAAATTGGAGTAAACATGAAAGTGGATTAAAAATGAGAGGTAAAAGTGAAAGTGGAGTAAAGTTAAGTGGAAGTAGAAGTTAGGTAAAAGTGGAGTAAACATGAAAGTGGATTAAAAAAAAAGGTAAAAGTGAAACTCGAGTAACAATGAAAATGGTTAAAAAAGGTAAAGTTAAAGTGCACATGGTATATGCACATGGATTTACAAACCATGGTGGTATTTTACCCATGGTATGGTAAGAAAGTGAATTAAAAATAAAAAAGGGGGAAAATTAATAATTATTTAATAAAAGTCATGAATTTTCAAAAGAACATGACTTTTCATGTAAAGCTTATGGTAAAGTATAAATGAAGAAGAGGGTTATGAGAAAAAATGCATGTGGGGGTGTGTTGACGAGTTCAACTTCACCCAACAACAGCAAGGGGTACTCCTCGGTATACATTCCCAATTAGACTATACACCGTTTGGATTAGGAGTCCCATCCAGAATTTTGCCCAACTGCCATTTTATTTTTGTCTTTTTGTTTTTGTACTGGTTACGGTCCGATGTACCAATGAAGGGGGTGGATGCAATGCAAATATGTGGATGAAGACTATGTATGTAGATACGACTAATCTATTGCTAATTTATGCTAACTTGGCCTAGCTAGGAGCACACTAGAGTAACCAGTGAGTTATAATGCAACCGAAACTTTACACAACTTTACTACAGTTAGCTTCATAAAAGAGGAAGATTAAAGACAATAATATACATACGTATATAATCAAATTAGTCTATATCACAACAATGTATACTGTAATATCCCACAAATATCAAGGCAATGAAATATTCAAAGAAATGTCAATAACTACAGAATGATTAAGATTATATAAGAATTAGTCTACAACAAATAAAGCATTCTTACAGTCCATAAAATCAACAAATATCTTCACTTGAAGTATTTCAAAGCTTCAATCATTTTCTACACAGAATTCCTTCTATAACATGTTGGCCCTGAGGGCTTCTCAATATTCATTAACATAGTATAAGTTCTCAAAAAAATTATTGGGTCTATACAATGCTTGAAGAGCCAAAAAAGTCCTTCTCAAAGGAGTCTCTAGTCTATTTTATATAAAAAGTAGTAACTCTTAGTTTTCTTTTCGCCTTCTTCTTGAAAAGCCAGTTACAAAATTTTTCACCTTATCTTTTCTCATGACAAGTGGCAGAAAGGATGGAATTTGAAGTAGTTAGGAAAAGGACAAAAGAAAAATATTCATTGTGTCCTTTCCCTATGAACTTTTTCTTTCAAGATATGTTGTCCAAACTTCCAACTAGTCGTATAGGGACTTGATTCTCCTATATGTTAGATGTTCCAGTGTTGCGTCATTCATGGCGATGTTGTCATCAAGGGAGCTCAAGTCATTTTTCAATTTTTTCATAAAAGAATTTATCATAGTGTGAATGTTTACTGGTTGAAGCAGATGATGGTCAATGAGATCAATGGACACAAAGGTTGTTGCTTCAACTACATGTTTCTTTTGACTCATGCTTTCCTGGACTACGTTCACCAATTATTTTGTAACCAAATTCTTCCTGAGCAGGGATGATTTTAAGGATGGAAATTTATTTTTAAATGTAGAAACCTTTGCAAACATTACTAATCCTTCATATGCCAACTATAAATGTTTGACGATAGTTTCATAAAAATATTCAAATTTCTAAGGATTTTATATAGATTTTATAAAATTTTGGCAATTTTTAAGGAAAAATAATTGTATCTTATAGAATTTGGGTGAATCATTTTTAAAATAGTGAATCTCTTTTTTGGAAAAACCATGGAAAATTAGCCCATGAGCAAAATTTAGCCCCTAAAATCATCCATGTTCTTGAGTTCATCTAATTTTGGAAGGAAACCATTCCTTATCAATTCATGGGAAGCCTTGTGATTCCTCGAGCATATTTCCATTTCCTTGGCTACTTCTTTATCTTTCGTTTGACCTATCTGTTGGCAATTCTCTAGTGCATACAAATCTATATTTCTTGTTGATTTTGAGGGTTTGTAAAGTTCAGGAGGTGCATCTAGATTATCCTCTATCCATGTGTCGATGTCAATTATACCTTCATGGATAGTGTTCTACTCTGTCAACTTCCCTTGTATCTGGTTGTTTTGGTCAATAACTAATGCAACCGTATTTTGGAAGAGGTGTAGATTGGCATACATGTCAATGATGGCACCTTCCAAATCATTCCTCTCCTTGCTTTCACTCGTATTAAAGTTGAGAAGACTCCTTTCATCAATATTTACTTGTTGAATCCTCTCTTATAGATATTTGATCCTCATCTCTTTTTCTTTGTTCTACTAGCACACCCTATGTATATTGTCCATGGTTTCATCCATAAATGCAAATATTTCCCTAGTTGTTTCCATAAGGTCTTCCCTGACATCTCATGTGATAGGGACTTGAGTGACTAGTAGCAAATGGGATCCTTCAACTGTCGGAACCTTTTTCACTCTTTCTTGCACGATTCTGATGGTTTTACTATCGTATGTGAAACTGCGTAGATCCAATATTTTGGTTGACCGAAAAGGTTCTCAAGGCTCGAGACCTAAACCATTGTTCGTTGTTTCTGCTCATGTACCTTTGGTGGATGTTCCAGGGATATCCAGGTCCATCAGGTGTGTTTCACCCTCTCTATCGTCTACATTTTTCTTATGTATTTCTTCTTCAACAATTTTATCGGTTGCTTCTTTCTCTGTTAATTTTGCTTCTATTCTCACTGCTTCAACTAGCTTCTTTTGTTTTTCTGCAACAACTTTCACTTCAATTTCTGCTTTTGCCTCAAAATCTTCTTTAGATTTTGCTTCATTTTCTACCCTGGCCTTTTCTTTGTTAGCCTCTAATTTTTGTTTCTTTTTAGTATCATTCCTCCTCTTCAGTACCTTATCTTTGTCTCTTCTCCTTCTTCTTTTTCTATTGGTGCCTATTCATCCTCTTTTATGGAGCCTAAATGAGTTGAGAAATAGATGGGGGAATATCTCTCAACTTCATCTCTCTGTGCATCTTTTCTGGCTTCTTCTCTTGCAACTTCTTCATCCGCAATTCTCCCTTTTGGTTGACCTTGCCTAATGAAAATGACCTTGTCATAAGTCCTGATGTTTTGATGTACTTCCTCTTCTTCCCAGAACTCAGTGGTGTATTCATATGGTAGCCTCATACTATTGAAGTGTTATTTGACATTTTTCTTAGGTTCATGCCTCTTGAATATTTCCTCTCCAAAGTGGTAGGAAAGTAAGACGTCTACTTCCATCTGGGCTTGTTTGGTGTTTTCAAAGAAATAATTGCCAATGTAAAGAGGTAGTGGAGGAAAAATTGCTTTCTTTTATCTATATAACATTCCTCCAACCCCATGTATGATAGTTTGATATGCCACTTCCTGGATCACAAGTTTGTTAGGGATGAATCGAGGAATTGCACCATATATCCTTATATACGTACCGTGCTCCATTAAATACCATTCCCCAATCCTTCTTATGACTTCTATGGCCTTGTCTGTCATGCAATGTGGGGAGGTGAAAAAAAAAAATTCATACTATGGGGCAAGGAAGTGGTCGCAGATTATTTGATAGTCTGTTCGATATTTATGCTCCCAAAGCACCTTGCAATAGATGTTGATAGTGACATCAATGAGCAACCAACTCCATCCCATGTTTGGATACTTGTGAGTGATACACATTATGTCTAGAAGATATGAAGACATATGGAAGATGGGAAAGCTTCTTGGTTGTGCTTGTGTAACTACAAAAATAACATCCTGGAGATTTTCAGACAATATGTCTGCCCAATTGAATGAGACCCCAACATCTGCACATAAATAAATTAGGGGCATGTATGATAAGGGAAAATGGGTTGCATCTAGTTCCCCATACAAGTTTCATAGTATGGCTACCATATATTGTTATGGTCTCATCAAATTGGTTGTGGGGTATTGACTCTTGGGACGATATTTGAACTTCTTGTCTGCTTTATACCATGCAGGGAATAAATCTTTCGATTTAAGCTCCAACTTGCTGAGGAGTTGACCATCCAATATTTTTATCCCACCTTCAATAAGATAAAACTTAGCTAAATCGTCGATCTTGAATGAAGCAATAGGTTATTTTCTTGTATTAAATACATATCGACTATCTACGTCTACATTTTTCAAAATCAAAGAAATGGCGTATGCATAAGGGAAAACTGTTGGATGTTCTTCCACTTTGAAAATTCCCAATTTTATGATGTTCCTAAACACCTGGAGCTCATCTGGTTCCTCTTCCTCTGCAAATAAATTTTATTTCTTAAACATATAATATACTTCTCCCCATTTTAAAGTTTCTCCATCTTTGTCTAGAAGTCCCGACGTATCATCATATACGGTTATGATACTTTCTGTCTCTACTATCTATTGGGAGTTTCCAGATGGCTCAACCCTTGTTTCTTTCATCACCATATTCTTTCATGGTGACATGTTTGAATCTGTAGACAGGATAAATTTAGAGCACGTTATTCACAAACAATTAAATGATCGGACAATTATAAGAATTAATGAAAACAATTCAAGGCAAGCTTCTCCTTGCAAATATCAAGTTAATAGTATACAAATGCTCAGTGATATTTTGGGGTGAAAATCTTCGGCATCATCTTGGAAATGTGAAATTAGAGAATAATAAAACAAATTCCTTAATACATATAAGAAGATTTAGTAAAAACTCCTCTGATTGTATAAGAGGATTTATTAACAACTCCTCCGAGCACATTGGAGAAGTTGTTAGTAATTTATCCGATATGTATTTAGAAGGGTTAGTCATCGCATTGAGGAGTTCAGATCACTTACCAGGAACTCCTTCGATTGTATCAGAGGAGTTAAAAGTAACTCCTCCAATATGATCGAAGGAGTTGTTTCCATTTATTCTAAAAACATGTAGAAGAGTTGATGTCAACTCATCTGAGCACATCAAATAAGTTAGTACTAAATTATTCGATATGCTCGGAGAGTTACTATAAAGGTTTCCATATTAGGATTTTTCGCGAACAAAGAGAGCGATTGGGAGCACTATGAGTAGCTTGGAAGAATAAGATGGAATTTTAGGGCTCTCTTAGGTCAAATCCTTCATGCCTTGGATGGATTTGGGGCTTGCAATGGCTAAGTGCGAGGATAGGGAGAAGTCTATCACAATAGATGGAAGGGGAAAACTCAATTGTTTGTGTATTTTGTAGCTAGGAATATATTTAGAACAAATATAAGGCTGGCGGAAAAAGGGAAAGGCGTGGTCAGAGCAAAGCGATGAAGAGTCGAAAAGAGGGGGATACGGTCTAGGGAAAAGGGGAAATAAAAACTAAAGAAAAGACCTAAACATGATTAAATAAAATGGAGAGAGAGAGGTAAATTTACCTAGTCTATGCTGCCATGTGTTGGATATGGATAGGAGAGTTTCGAACAATGTTCAACTTGATGCTCTTATCCTCGGATTTTCCTCGTTCGATTGAAAATGGTCGAATAATACTAAACCCAAACCTTTGTTCCATTTTATATAGCCTAACAGTTAATTAATGACATTTAATGTGGTATTTTGGTAGGTTAGGTTGGAGGAGTTAAGGGAAAGGTGGTTGATCAATTCAGAAGAGTCAGAAGTAACTCCTATGAACATATATGAGGAGTTAGGAGTAACTCCTCCGATATGATCAGAGGAGTTTCTTCCAACTCTCGTGATATCATTTTGTATCGGAATGAAAGAAGGGAACTCCTCTTAACTGTTTGGAGGATTTTGAAGTAACTCCTCTGAACTGTTTGAAGGTGTTTGAAGTAACTCCTTTGAATTGTTCGAAGGAGTTTGAAGTAAATTTTTCGATTATAATTTGTATTGCAACACTACGTACTTGTTCATTTTCCAAGTGAAACATGAATTACCAAAAATATTTTTAGATGAAGAAGGGACTTAAGAGGCTTTCTCTTAGGCTCAAAAAATAAAGGGGCTCCATTTTTTAGGGAAATAACATAGTCAAAAAATAAAAAATGGAGGGTTGTAGTTCCTGTCACAGCAGGGTGTAAAATGTAATAATCTTACGTATACCATTTGAGGAGTGACAATTGAATATCATTCAAGAAGCGACAATTAAAAATATTAGCAAGTGTTGAGCAGATCTTGCTTAATAAAAAGGAGCGAGAGTTGAGCAAATATTTTGAAAACAGAAGAAGCGAGTGTCGAGAAGGTCCGGTGAAAGAAAAAGGAATGAGTGATTTGTTGAAAGCAGAAGTATCAAGCACAATGAAAATATGGAAAAAGAAAAATGAGTGAGTAATCTGGAAAAATAAGAAGAAGTGAGTATAGTGCAGAGGGGATCGATGTCTCCTCTAGGTCAATGCCTACAAAAAGTAGAGGGGATCAGTGTCCCCTATAAATCAATGCCTACAAACAACAGAGGGGATAAGTGTCTCCTCTATGTCAGTGCCTACAAATAGAAGAGGGTATTGGTGTCTTGTAGGTCGGTGCCTACAAACAACAGTGGGGATTGGTGTCTCCAATAGGTTGGTACTTAAAAACATGTGTAACCATAGGTTGGTGCCTACAAACATTTGTAACCATAGGTTGGTGCCTACAAATTAATAAAAAGAAGTTTTTGTGGTTTTCTCCTAAAAGGGTTTCCACATTAAATATTTTGTCTTCTGGTTGTTATATTTATGTCATTAGTTCATTATGATTTATGAATGTTAAAAATAAATATATAGCCGTATATTGATTCACCCCCCTATCAGTATAATGTCAGATAATTGGTTTAGATTGATGGACAGTTGGTTTGGATTGTTGGTTGTCATTGATGTCAACCTTTGAAGAGTGATATTGTAGATTGAAGTCAACTCTTAGAGATTGATGTCAACCCTTGAGTATGTCTGGTATCTCTAGAGGTATGGGTAAGGAACCCAAGTTTGGTTGAGTAATAATGTAATGAAGATTAATGTATATGCAGGTAAGACTATTCTAGATGGATAGTACATGCCATGCAATTTCCAGTGATATGTGGAACATTACATAACTCCTCAAGTAGAGAGTTATGGCCTTGTTAAGTTGGAGAACCCTCACGAGTTATATAAAATCCCCTAGAAGGTCAAAAAAGTCAAGTTATTCTAGAAACTCCTAGAAAAATTTGACTAGTCAAAGTGGGTGAAACTAGGATTTAATCACAGGTATAGTTGTTGCATTAAGAAAATAATCAAAAATAAATTAGTTGCAACAAGAAGTTGTGATTTTGGTAATTATGGTAAAGTAGTTGTGAATCAGGTGATGAGAAGATTGAATAGTAAAAGTGGTTGACCAAGAAATTATTTAAATAATAAAGTGTTTGCAACAAGAAGTGGTGAGTTTACTATTTATGGATAAGTCAAAGTGGTTGCAAAAGAAATTAATTAAATAATAAATTCAGTTGCAACTAAAAGTGGAGAACTTACTATTTGTGGAAAGTGGTTAAGTTAAGTGGACAGAGTGGTTAAGTTAAGTGGAAAAAGTGGCTAAGTGGACAAAGTGGTTAAGTGGGAAAAAGTTAATACTTCTAGAGGAAGCTACTTGGAGAGTATAAATAAGAGAGCAAGGGTCTCTCATTAGAACCTATTGAATATCATTGAATATCTATTTTGTGAAAGGTTATTTTGGCATGTATTATTGATAGATCAAATTTATGGAAAAAAAAGTGTGGCAAAAAAAGTGCGGCAAAAAAATCGTGGCAGAAAAAAGTGCGGCATAAAAATGCAGAAGAAAAATCGTGGCAGAAAAAGTGTGGAAGAAAAAGTGTGGTAGAAAAAGTGCGGCAAAAAAATCGTGATAGAAAAATCAGGGCAGAAAAAAGTGTGGCGGAAAAATCATGGCAATAGAATCACGGCAACATAATCGCAGCAACAGAACCACGACAACAACATGGTTGGGGTATATTTATGAGAGATATGGTACATCTTGTATGAGTTATGTTTTGTGAGCTAGGGTTTAGCTCTTGAGATGGTATAGGATGTTCAATATTGTTGCATATATTATATTTGTTGAGGGATACAATTGGTATTTTGTTGTTGGTATTTGTCATATGGATATTGGTCTTTTTGTTGTGATGTGCTGCTAAAGTTGTTGGTTTAGATTGAGACTACATAACAGTGAGGTTGTGGCACATGGTTTGATGTAAGGGTTTATGGTATTTGGTTTATGGATATAGTGATGAATTGTTAGATAACTTTTGATGGTTATATTGGTGTATGTATTTGGTATATGGATGAGGTACATGTTGGGTACATGGTTGAGATAAGTAGTTGATGAGTTGGCACATACATGAGGTGTATAGTTGATGATGTTGGTACATCTTGATGAGGCATAGTTGATGTGTAGTTGATGCATGATTTGTACATACTTGGTACATGGTTGGGGGCACTTATTAGTAGTATTGTTGACACATCGTTTATGGATAATGTAGCATACTTGTCTTGGTATATTATTAGAAGCACATATTGATATTGGTGATGATTATGAGTTGTTTTTATTGGTTGATGCACATCTTGGTGATATTGTGCATATGGTTGAGAGTTGTCTTGGTGATTGATCTTGGTGAGTAGATCTAATTTGGTTGATAATATTAATGAGATAGGTTGTTATGACAGGTTGTTTGGACAGGTTGTTGTGACAAGTTATTTGTATAGGTTTGGTGCATGGTTGATGCACTTGTTGATGGGTATATGTTGAGGTGCAGGTTGATGCATGGTACATGTTGGTTCATGTTATTGGTACAGGTTGAGGTATAGGTTGATGCATGGCTAATGCATGGTACATGTTGGTTCAAGTTATTGGTACATTTTGTTTTGTGCAGGTTGATTTGTACAGGTTGTTATAGGTTATTGGTATAGGTTGTTATAGGTTATTGGTACAGGTTGACAGTGATAGGTTGATAGTGGAAGTGGTTGATTCAGTGATAGTGACAAGTTGTCTACATTTGGAATTTATATTTCAAGGTGGTTGGACGGGGAAAGGATAGGTGGTTGTAGCCACCTTCCAGTTGTAGCCGAAGAACATAGGGGGTTGTAGCCTCCTTCTGGTTGTAGCCAGAAAATTGGGGAGTTAGAGCTTCCCTCAGGTTGTAGCCTGAAAATATAGGGGGTCAGAGCCCCCTTTCAGTTGGAGCTGGAGAATTGGAAGTTGGTGCTTCCTTGAATGTAATTCTTGACATATAATAAAAACATTATGTGGCTTTCTCCCACATTGGGTTTCCATGTAAATATTGGTGTACTGTGCATTGTGTGGATGTGTTTGTTATTTTTTATTATGCAATGATGAATGTTAATGCTTATGATACAGTAAGATATTGATGATGAATAGATGAACATGGTTGAATAAGTAAAAAAATATACTTTGTGGTTTAAAGGATTAATAATTGGTATAATTTCT
>JZKD02S0070864.1:193694-214949 GCA_000966675.3 Picea glauca
ACATATAAGTGTGTGCTCAACAATTGGTATCAGATTTGATTCCTTCGAAAAAATCTAACCACTAGAAGGTAGATCTCAGGAACACACATATCCAGTCAAGAAGGTTTCTCTACAAATAAGGCTCCATTATTTGACGGAACAAAATATGCCTTCTGGAGTATAAGGATGCAAAAATATCTAATGGCCCTTGGTTTTGATATATGGAAATTAGTCTTGAATGGTTATATAGCCCCAAAAACTCCACCAACAGATATGATTGAGAAAAAGGTTATTGAAAATGATGCAAAATCCATGAACACCATCTTGTGTGGACTGCCAGAATCAAAGTTTGTCAAGGTAATGCATTGCAAATTAGGAAAACAAATTTGTGACAAACTTCAAAACATCCATGAAGAAGATGAAAAGGCCAAGAAGGCTAAGCTCCAAACTCATAAAAGAAAGTTCAAGAATTTGAATATGAAAGACGAAGAAAATGTTGCAACCTATCTCCTCCATGTGGATGAAATTGTCAACACCATCAAAGGACTTGGTGAAACAATTGTAGAACCAATGATTGTGAAAAAGGTGTTGAGGTCACTCCCCTTAATATTTTATGCCAAAGTCTTCGTCGTTGAGTAAATGAAGGATCTTGATCAATTAACAATGGATGAATTGCATGGGATCCTCATTGCATATGAAATGAGGAATGAAAAGGAAAAACCATAAAAAAGGGAAGCAAATTTCAAAGCCTCAAAGAAGATGAAGAAAAAACAACACAAATCAAACGATTTTTCTAGTTGTGAATCAGACATAGAGGAAGCAAATTTTGTGAGAAAAATAAAAAAAGGATCTAGAAAATACAAAGGTAAGTTTCCATTTAAACACTTTAACTATGGAAAAGTAGGAAATTTTGTTGTGAAGTGTCCATATGCGAAAAATCAAAGTAGTTATAATGAAGAAGACTATAACGTAAAGAGAAAACATCATCAACACAAAAATATCCAAAAACAAGACAAGCATGGAAAGAAGAATAACTCTTATAAGAAAAAGAATAGCCTTTACTCAAAAGGGGTCAGTGGCTCATCTGAAGAAAGTAGTGAAAGCAGTTCTGATAGTGATAGAGAATAAACTCTTTTTATGGCAATCAAAACAAATATTGATGAAGAAAAAGGGAAAGAAATGATGGATTCAAAATAAGAGGAAAATGACAAAACAAATGGAGAAGTGGATCTTGAAGAAGAACTCATCCGTGCCTTAAGCGAAATAAATAAGCTAAGAAAAAAATTGAAACAAACGGAGAAACTACAAAAATATGAAGAAGAAGAACATGATTCAAAATCCAAAATGTCATAAAGCCTTGAAGAATAAAAAAATATTATCATAAGCCTAAAATTTCAATTAGAAGAGGCAAGAAGGATAGAAGAAGTGGTGAGAATTTTGTTGAAGGAAAAAGAAGAAAATTGTGAGAAGTTAGAAGATGAACTTGTTTCCTTAAGAAAGGATTTGGAAACATTGTTTGTTTAGTTGAACATACGCTTGAAGTTTGAAAAGTGATCCAGTATGATTCAGAATGATCACAGAGGTCCAGGAGGATTTAGAACACTCACATAGGTCCCGGGGGTCCATAAATGCTCAATATTATATTTTCTCAAATCCTCAATAAAATGACATCATTGCGCAAATATCGTCTTTCTCTTTCCGGCAATGCAAACGGTTCGTCAAACGAAGATTGTATGCAAAATTTATGGGCAGACAAAGTTTAGGTCAAATAGATAAAAAGTCAAAATTCAAAGTGGTAAAAATGACACGTTTCATGTCTGTACAGTGACACATGGCACAATCCTACAGGTGACATAGCCACACCCCAAGGTGCCATGTGGACTGATCAGTTGATTGGATAGATGAATTGGCAGGTTGAATTGGCATTCACGTGGTCAATGATGTAATGACATGTGACATTGGATAGCCAATGAGAGGTTTCCATGTGGCAGCCCCTCATTGGCTAGTAATGGCTTATGTTGTGTAAAATTATTATGTAGTTCAGGGGAATTGACCCCATGACCTCCATGACCACCAAATTCTTAACAAAGCTCCCACAACCATCACACCTCACATTGTCACTTAACCATATGGTGGCATATATTATATTTAAAATCATGTACTATTTAATGTGGGGAAAGAAAGGGGTCGAGGGCTAGCCCCCAACCCTAGTTCAAATGTTACACCATGCAACGAACATCTAAGTCCGCAAGGCTTAACACTTATTGTGAGGGAGGTTTATTTGTAACATATATAAACTATATATAGTATATAGTTTATAATTATATACTATATATATGTTATATACCATATGTATTAAAAAAAAAATGGATATATAAGTAAAGTATATTCCATACAGAGGATTGAACCCTAGAACTTCACTATAATAGCGGGTGGTTCTAGCCACTACACCAACGACCCCATGTTTAGTGGGATTCCCGCCAAAAATAGTAATCAGTTGTCAATTGTTGTGGATATAGGGGTTAGGAGCGAGCCTATATATTGGGAACATATCCCAAGGCTAGCACAAATCCCTATGCATAAATTTCAAGGTGCATGGATCTCGAGATAGGGCACAAATTTCGAGACTGTACGGACTGTACAAAATTATGTGCAAGTACAAGCTTAATTTTGTGTTGCACTATAAAGCATGCCAAATGGTACCTTGGCGAAATTTCAAGTGTTTTATATCAATTATGCATTATTTTTCACAAGGATCATGAATATGATGTTTTTTTTGTGATTTGATGTTATTTGTAAAAAAAAATGCTCAATTTTCTATTTATGAGTATTTAATGCATTGTTTTGCATGCCAAAGAGTGTGAAATTGAGCTAGTTTGGAAATTGGTCGAATTTATAGTCAAAAGTTTCATAATTTTACAAGGATTGCATTGGTGTAGTTATTTTATTGTTTTGAGTAATGGAATTTAAGGGAATCCAATAAATTGACATATTTGAGTCATTTTACATGTGATTTTGATGCTTGAGATGGAGAAGGAAGTTTTCATTGGAATGAATGCAACTTAAAGATGAAACAAAATCATGTAATTTGAGTTATTTTATTTTCTATTGTGTCATATCACTATCATAAAGCAAGATAATCTTGAATTTATGAGTTTTTGGGTTAAAAAACACATCATTAGAATTCTGCAAATCACCTCAATACAATCAGTAAATTATTCTGGATCAAGTTAGATAATGCATGTATATATGTGAAGTAATAAGTGGTGTCTAAGGATTTTCGGATCAGGTTGGTATCAAATATATTTTTGGCATGTGTTGCAATCTATTGGTGTGACGAGATCCAAGAGTTCAACTAGTGAAGATCTTTAGGGCTCTTTTCAAGGAAACAAGATGAGTAAAGTCCTGATGAAATTGAGATTGCAGAAGAACATTAATCGAAAAATACATAGAGATAATTTTGAGCTAAGAATGAAGTTGCAATCTCTTTAGGAAGAGAAGCAGAGGTTGCAAGATCGATTGTTATTTCATGAAAATTTCCACATGATTATTTTTCATGAACTACAATGAAAGTTGCATATGGAACCATCAATCAGTGAAGTTGGACAAGAAAAGAATGAGATAGTCTCTCTTGCACTATCTCCTTCCAAGAACATGATTGAGAGAGAAGAATATTCATATTCCCATCAAGATGGAGAGTCCTCAATGTTAGTTGAAGAAAAGAGAACCTTAGATGAAGAAATCCTACCTAATCAATTGACCTTACCTTCCTGTTGAAAGAAGAGTAACATGTGAAAGGAATCCTATGGGAAAGATGTGCATGCTACAGGAGACAGAATGAAAATTTTTCCCACTGAAAAATGGTCTAGTTCTCCATGTACTTCCAATGGAACTAGTAGCCATGATGTGAAGGAATATCCAAGAAGATGATCTATGCCAGTAAATCCATCCAAATAGAAGGAGGAAGATCATTTCTCAAGTGAGAGGAAAAGGAGGAATGATAATAAGGGATCGTGGAACAAGATTCTCTGCTCTAATTGTGGTAACAATGGACACCAGATTGAAAAGTGCTAGACACTTTACCCGCACTTATGTTAGAAGTAGAACCTGAAGTATGTGAAGACACTTGTAAGAAGACAAGAAAAAACTACAAATAAAGTCAATGTTCTTATTGAAAGGCTTGGGAAAGAATACTTCCTAATGTATGGTCTTGGAAAATTGATTTATGAAGACATCGAATAATGGTTTATGGACAGTGGCTCATATCACCACATGACTGGGATGAGATCAATATTTTTGACTTTCTCATAATTTGACACAGATTGTTTTGTGGGATCTGGAACCAACATCAGACAATCAATAAAGGGGTATGGATATGCAAGATTCCAGCTTGATTCGGGAGGATTTCTGGGAATCGAACATATGTTGTATGTTGAAGACTTAAAGGTAAAATTTCTCTCAGTTTCATCATTTGAGGATGGTGGTTATGCAGTTACATTCCAGAATGGACGAGTACTTGTGTATTCAAGGGAATTTACTCTAGACATGGAAGTGGTACTTGGTATTTGCAATGAGAGGTTATATAGGTTATTGGGAACACCGATGGTTTGGTTTAATGGCTACTTGGATTCAACATCAGATTCTGCATCATATTCAATGTCAGATTCAACATCAATGTCAAAGGAATTGTCAGAGGTCGGAAGCTGGGATACTCCTACCAGTAAACAAGGGAGAATGAGTCCATAAGTAAACCATCTTAAAATTTTATAAATATGTATATTTGTAAATATAATATGCATATGTGTAAATATCCTAAAGTCTGTTAGAAGGCTTGTAAGTCAATCATTGTAAATTATGATAGTGAGAGGGACTCTATAAATTTTTGTATTGCGACCTTGTATGAGAGAGGAATTTTGTAAAGATATTTTCTATATTTCCACCTTATATGTTGTAAAGAGTGACAGTAATCTCGTTAGATAGTTTTAGATAGTCGCCTTTACACTTTGCTATAGAGTGAGAGGAATCTCATTAAAGATATTTCTGGAATATCTTTAACATATTGTTTTACAATGAGAGGAATCTCATTATGAATATTTCAAAGCCTCTAGACAATAATATGGAAAATTTATTGTCTTGTAATCAGTGAAGGGGCTACATATGGATTGAATTGTCTTAGACAACATTATTTATTTTGAAGAACTGAAAGTGAAGGAACAAAAGGATGCAGGAAGCTGGAACATGTAGTTCAGGAGCAGAAAGGGCATCAAAGTAATGCAAAAATTTCTAGAGCTGGTAAAGGAGAAGTAATCATCTTTTAAAAAGGCACATAAAGGTGCATGCTATAATAATCTTTAATACTATGTCATGTTCGTATGGTGTATACCTTGAACATAATAATTCAAGGAAGGTACAGATGATAATGGTACAAACATAATTGTTTTCCTAAGGAAGGAGCAACAATGAACATAATATTCATTTATGGACTTCTGCAGATAAATAAACAATACAAGAACATAGAGTCTAAATGGGCAAGGCATAGATCAACATTCAACTTGGTTTCATATTGGATGAGATGGACTATCTTCAACAAAAGGAGATGGGAGTGGATATTGAAAATACATGTACATGTATTACAAATATTTAGTGAAGAAGACTTTTGTTGTTAGGGAATCTATAAGCTAGAACGAAAGATAATATCATATTATCTACAGTGCCAAAGGCTGGAGTCAAATCTATATTCCATAGCAGTAGAAAAAAGTGCACTGATATAGTACCTAAGATCAAAAGAACCAAATTGAAGACTTAATTCCAAAAGAATCAACAAGATGAAACAGTGAAGAAGATTCATCACTAAGTTATTGGATATGAACATTTTAGTAAGATGTAAGGGTGAGTTAGAGTTATCATCACTAATTTGTTGAGTATCTATAATTTTGGAGGTACAAAAGTTATTTAATGGGAAGGTGTGATCCAGGAGGATTTGGAATGCTCACAGAGGTCCTAGGGAGCCCATAAATGCTCAGAATTTGACTCTCTCAATTTGTCTCAAAACTAACTTCATTGCGCGGAGCTCTTCGTCATATTTCCAACAATGCAAATGGTTCGTCAAACAGAGCTCGTATGCAAACATTATGGGTAGTCAAAGTTTGGGTCGAAGAGGAAAAAATTCAAAAGTCAAAGGGGTAAAAAGGACACTTGTCATGTCCATATAGTGACACGTGTCACGACCGTACATGCGACGTGGCCATACCCCAAGGTGCCATGTGGGTTTCTTAGTTGATTGGGAAGATGAGTTGGCATCCAAGTGGTCTAATGATGTAATGACACGTGGCATTGGATAGTCAATGAGAGGTTGCCACATGGTAGCCCCTCATTGGCCAGTAATGGTTTATGTTGTGTAAAATTATTATGCAGTTCAAGGGAATCAACCCCATGACCTATGTGGCCACCAAAGTCTTAACAAAGCTCCCATAACCATCGCACCTCACATTGTCACTTGACCATATGGTGGAATATATTATATTTAAAATCATGTAATATTTCATGTGGGGAAAGAAAGGGGCCAAGGGATAGCCCCGACACCCTGGTTATGTTACACCATGCAACGAGAACTTAAGTCCATAGGGCTTACCACTTATTGCACGAGTGCTTTATTTGTAACATATGTAAACTATATATAGTATATAGTTTATAACTATATACTATATATATGTTATATACCATATGTATTAAAACAAACAAATAGCTATATAACTAAAATATATGCCATACGAAAGATTGAACCTCGTACCTTCGCTATAATACTGGGTGGTTCTAACCACTAAACCAATGACCCCATTCTTAGAGGGATTCCACCAAAAATAGCAATCAATTGTCAATTGTTACAGATATGGGGGTTAGGACCGAGCCTATATATTGGAAACAAATCCGAAGGCTAGCACACATCCTGAGGCACACATCCCTATGAAAATATTTCAAGGTGCATGGATCCTGAGATATGGCATGCATTTTGAGACTGTACAGATAATACAGAAGTACGTGCAAGTACAAGCTTAATTTTGTGTTGCATCGTAAAGCATGCCAAATGGTACCTTGATGGAATTTCAAGTGTTTTATATCAATTCTGCATGATTTTTCACATGGATCATGAGTATGAGGTATTTTTATTTTATTTTAGGTCATTTGTAAAATATTTTCTCAATTTTCCATTTATGAGTATTTAATGCATTGTTTTACGTGCCAAAGAGCGTGGAATTGAGCTAGTTTGGAAATTGTTCGACTTTATAGTCAAAAGTTTCAGAATTTTGTAAGGATTTCAGTGGTGTAGTTATTTTATTGTTTTGAGTAATGTAATTTAAGAGAATCCATTAAATTGGCATATGTGAGTCATTTTACATGTGATTTTGATACTTGAGATGGAGAAGAAAATTTTCATTGGAATGAATGGAACTTCAAGATGAAACACAAGTGTGTAATTTGAGTTATTTTATTTTCTATCGTGTCATAACACTATCATCAAGCAAGATAATCTTCGGTTTATGATATTTTGGGTAAAAAGCACATCATCAAAATTCTGCAAACCACCCCAATATGACCAGTAAATTATTCTGGATCATGTTAGATACTGCATGTATATATGTGAAGTAATAAGTGGTGTCTAAGGATATTTAGATCAAAAATTGTACCAAAACCTTAGATAATATAATCAATTTTCAAAGGTCACCATTTATTAAGATGATTCATGGTTATGTTAAGAGTCAGATGACCACCAAAGAAGATCCAAAAGCTGTAGGGCCATCAAATAAAGTAAATGAAAAAAAATACGAAAGGTATGATGATGTAATCAAAAGTTCCATCAATGATGAAGACAACATGAAGAAAGAAAATAATGTTCCGCAGAAAGTTGGCATTTCTCCTAAGGACAAATTCAAAAAATATTTCCCACCAAGGAAACCTCACATGAACTGGTACCAGAATTATTTCTTTGGTTGTTGCTTTTGTTGTAATCATTTTGGTCATAAAGCAATATATTGTAGAAAACATACAAGAAATAATCATGTATGGAACAAAGACATGAATTCTTATTGATCCCCAAACAAAAACTATAATTCATTTACCCCTTTATTTGATTACAATGTTGTATGTTATAAATGAAAAAACTATGAGGAAAAAACACATTTTTGTAGAAGTAACCTCATGGACACTCCTAGACAGAATAACGATGTGGATACCCTTGTCAAAAAAAAAAAAACGCATAGGAGTTTGGAAAAGGAAGCACATACAAGAGATGCAGAAGAAGGAGGAATCTATGCTTGTGAAAATTGCCCCTCATGCTCAAAACAAAGGAAACCAATGGTACGCTAACAGTTGATGCTCAAACGACATGACATGTTACAAGAGAAAGTTTCTCACTTTGAAATAATTTAATGGAGGCAATGGGACATTTAGAAGTGATGCTACTTGACGCAAAACGTCTGCAACCCTCACGGTCGGACCCTGCTCTCGCCAGGACCTTCTCTAAACTCGGCCCGAAGAATCAAAGGACTCTTCCAACTCCCCTCTGGAGTTACCCACAGTATACTTCATGCGATCTCCCCTTCGCTTATCGGGAATTCGACGTTCGCGCTATCGCGAACCCTGCGTGCACGTTCTCGTGCAAATCAAATCCCCAAACCCCGAATGCCGATGGTCAACGAGTCAACACTCCCGTTCCTTTCGGGGATTTCCCTATCGGGAAATCGGAACATCCGATGTCGCGGTTCACATGTACCACGAATTCCCGAACCCCGAACTCCGATGCCACCTATCCTCCACTCGTGCCTGGGGTCCCACACTGCCACGTCCTCTTCGGGACTTCGCGGATCGTGGATCCACGATACAAGTTTCCTCGTGGTCAAAAACCCCAAAACGCCGAACGCCGAAACCCCGAACTCCGATTTCTCGGGATCGCGCGACACTTGTCCTTATCCAGATCAATGGTTCCCGTTAAATCAGGAAATCGCTACTCGCGATTCCGACGTGCATGCAACTCTTACATCGCCAAACGTCGAATGTCGAAATCTCGATATAATGGGATCTTGCGCCACCTGTCCTCCTGACGATCGACGGCTCTGAGCAATTCGGGGAATCGCAACTCGCGATTCCAAAGAGTATGAGACTCTTGCTTCGTCAAATGCCGAAGCCCAATATGCTGATATACGACGGCTCTTGGTTCCTCCTGCGCCTCCGGTTTAACACCCGCGCAGCTTCTCCATGTTCCAACGATCCTCGAGATTTCTCGATTCTCCTCCGCTTATCCGGTCCGTTGATTCTCCGCCTTGGAGAATTCTCCCGCTCAAAAGCTTCTCTCGTTTTGAGCTCCTCCTAGGTCTGTTCCCACTGTAACAAGAAGGAACTATCCCTCCTGAGATTCATGTGCTTTCCTCCCAGACTTGGAATAATCCTTCATCTCAAAGGCTTGGGCCTTTGCGTTTCTTCTCCTCTACGAACCCTCAACTTGAGTCTCGCCTATGCGTATGAACACGCTATCCGTCCAGAGCTTCTACCCTTTTGAATCCTCATGGGATTCTTTGGCTCCTGCACTCCTGCAGAGTCTTTGCGCGCAAAGTGCTATCTGTCCTGGACTTCCACAAAACTCAGACCCTCTTGAGGGAATATAGATGCCTCCTTGGCTCCTTGCTCAAGCAACCTCCGTGCTGAGTCTTTCTGGGTATTCAGCAACCCAATACAGGTCCCTCAGTGGACTCTGCTTCCTTCAAATGACAAAACTCAATGAGTTCCTTCCTCCTGTGTCATCTGCACACTTCGCTCGGCGTCTTCCAGATGGAGCTCCTCAGAATCCTCAACAGAATTCTGGTCTCTCTGAACTCACAGCAGATTTCTTTCCTCTGTGCACTTATGCACTCGCTCGATGCCCTCCTGGAAGAGCTCCCATAGAATCCTCAGCATACTTCTGCTCCTTCCGAACTCACAATAGAGTTCCTTCCTTACACACACTCGATACCCTCTTGGTAGAGTTTCTACAGAACTCCTCAGAGGTTCTATTTACAACAGTGTCTCCGCTACACTGCTTTGACTATTGAGGTGTTCAGTAACCCCAAAAGTCCTCCTTCTGTATGAATGGTTGACTCCAAGGCTGGTGCTCTCAGCACGTCTTTGTCTGACTCCTCACGAGTTCAGAAGTGCCACCTCTGTGCACTGGGATTCAGAGTCCCAACACTCTGTCATGCCCTCATGGCATGAACCCTCAAAGACCTCTCAAACTTGAAATCAAACCAACTCCCTGCAAATACATGATAACAATACACGATTGCAGCATATAATGAATACACCCATACAGACATGCATATAATGACAGAAAATGCAGGAAAAACTGCTCTGTATTAATAATGGCAAATGCCTGTATATTTTACAATGGTGTTCCTGAGCTCTCCTTGGCTCTTCAATTCAACCATTCTCTACCCATCCTTAATCAAAATGAGATCTCTCTATCTCTTTTACCCGAGGTGCTCTTAGCGCTTCCCTCCAAGAATTTACCTACTCTAATTAATTACAATCAATGGTTGTCTAGTCTGGAATCCAGAACTAGATCTCAGCCAATCTATATTAAATGCCTATCTTATCTACAGCCTACACAAAGGCATGGCATTCATGGCTCACCAGCCTAAGACATTAATTTACATTGAATTCAAATTCAAAATGAGGCTGCGCCTCCCTTTCAGCCCTGAATGGGTGCGCGCTGACGTGGCTGACTGGCTGGCATGGAGAGATGCTCCTGCATCACTACTGCAAGGATAACCGGAAAATGCACTCTAAGTCTTAATAATGGAAAGACTAAAACAAAAAATGGCTTGTATGTTGATGGTTTGAAACAAAATATTCTCAGTGTCAATTAAATGTGTGATGAAGGAAAAAATCTCACATTTAATTCTCAAAGTTGGTAAATAAGGAAGTAAGGCTCTAGAATATTAGTGTAAAGTGCATATACAACATCAAATAATGTATATATCCTCAATGAGATCCAGGGAGAAAATTTTTGTTGAATTTTCAATTTTCAGATCTAATAATTATTTCCTTATGATTTCAAAAACAAATTTATGTCGTTGTTATCATAGAATAACTACACACTGAAAATCTCAACCAAAATAAATTTTAGTGGAAATAATAGAATCATAGAAAGATAGCCAAATACAATAGACACAATATTTTTATCCTCGGAAACCCAACCTTGGGAGAAAACCCAACAACTTTTCTTAAGAAGAGATCAATCCAAGTACATCACCATTAAATGAATAAACCCTAGAACAAGATAGTTTCTCCCTTGTATGAGGAAGAACCCTCAAATATAGCGCACCCAAAAATATCTCAAAAAAGATAGTGCACCTAAAAAATGTGCCACTGGAAACTGACAACATGCAACTGCAACTGGGACTTGCACACTTGATAAGAAGAGTTGTGTTGGTGTTGGTGTGTCAAATGAAATGATCAAGACTTTATTTATACAATTTAGGTCACCCTTAATTTACTTGGGGAGATGACTTGTACTTTTGTCTTCATTATCTTCTTTAGTGCTTTTTGGGGTTTCTTTAATGGTTTGTCTTGTATTCTTGGCATTTCTTCTTCATTAGAAAAGTTGTTCATGAGCCATGTTGATTTATCATCTCCTCACATGTGTGTATAATTAATATAGGGCTCTAATATTGAGTAGACCCACTGAGAATCCCCTCATCACAAGAGGTCTCTTGAACCTACATATTCAACATTTGACTAGACTTGTAAACAAGTCAAACCTACCCTATAAAAATAGATCACTCCATCTTGGAGTAGGAAATGTGAGAGAATATCGAGTATTTTTCACTCCTCATCAAATCAACATGACTAATAAGAGAAAGACTACCCCTGGGCCATTCACCACTAGCAAAATAATCATGGCCCCATGAGTGAATGTATCACTCTTCCTTGGTCAAATTAGCATGACCAATCTAGGAGAATGTCTGCCCAATGATTCTAACCAGAGAAACATCAACACCCCCTCTTAGCGAGGGAGACATTCTACATCACTCCAATCTTGTCTCTGAAGTATACACACTTCTCCTTAGATAGAGGCTTGGTTAGAATGCTCACAATCTTCTCATCTATGGATATGTACTGGAGCTTTACTACTCCATTTTGTACCATGTCTCAAATGAAATGATATTTGATCTCAATTTTCTTTGACCTGTCATGAAACACTGTATTTTATGAAATCTTGAAACATCTTTGATTATCACAGTGTATTAAGGTCGTCTTTATCCCTTGATCAAATAGTGTTGCAAGAAGCTTCTAAAGCCATACCGCTTTGCGACTTGCAACACAAGATATGATATACTCCACTTCTGTTATACTGAGTGCTACAAAAGTATGATTCCCGCTAATCTGGGATATCATAGTTGATCCTAAGATGAAGTGGCACCACTAGGTGCTCTTTTTGTCTACTACACTCCCTACCCAGTCACAATCAATATATCCTTGCAACCTCACTTCACCATCTAAGACACATCTCAGACCATATCCAATTGTACCATGCAGGTACCTCAACACATGATTTGTTGCAACCCAATGGAAGCACCTCGGCTCAACCATAAACTGGCTCAGGGTGCTCACTACAAAGCAAATATCTGACGTGGTGTTAACCAGGTACATCAAGGATTCGATCAATTTTTTGTACATAGTGGGATCCACCAGATCTGAATCTAAAGCTAAATCACTTAGCTTCTTCATATTTGTCATCATGGGTGTAGCCATGGACCTGTAGTCCATCATACCAAATCTTCTCAAGATCTCAACTGTGTACTTCCATTGTCCAAGAAAGATCTTGTTGATTTTCATATGAGATGATATTGCATATTTGATAGATATATGATCGATATATTATTACAATGATGATTGTTCCATATATAGAGAACATATGGTGACCATCCATGAAAGGATGTGTCCCTTGGATAATCAATAAATATTTATTATTATCATTTACTTATTATATATATTATTTAAAAAACAATAATTATATTATGAATTATTAATCTAAGAGAATGTCTTCCCGATGTTATCCAAACATCAACACTCTCTGTCAACGAGGGAGACATTCTTCATAATTCCAGCTTGTCTCTTAAGTATACAAACTTCACCCTAGACTCATGACACTTGTTTGTCAGTCTTGGGATATTTCTCTCTCCTACATGAACTAAGGAGAAAATCCTTTTGCGGCTCTCCCTCTGAGCCAATTGACTCTCTCTAAGATCAATCTCACTCTGGGTCCCCATGTGATAGCATATATCCTCTTGAGTCTTTATCATTACTTGTCAAATCACCATGACTAGGACAAAGAAAACATTAGGGTCGTTCACCATAGGTACATCCCTGTGAGTGAATGTTAGCTTGATGCTAACTGACACATGGAAAAACACCTCAAGTACGTCCATATTATTCCTTGTCATGATCAAGGAAGGACTAGGCCTAGGCCCATTTACCACAAGTACACCTTTGTGATAAATGTATCCTATCTCCATTGGTATGCAAGACAACCTAGGAGAAGGTCCACCTGATGTTGAAACATCAACACTCCCTCTTAGCTAGGGAAGTATCTTTCCATAGTAGTACACAACTACTTTCTATTGGTACACAACCACTTCTAGTAGAACAAAAATATTGTCTAGTGAAACACAATCACTGCCAGTGATACACAACCACTATAGTAGTACACAACTAGTATCTAGAGACACACAGTCTCCACCAGTGGTACACAACCATCGCAGTAGAAAAAGTTATGTCACACATGGCACTCCCATGTGGACTTCTGGAGGCTACTCCCTCTAGAAACACTAGGGTCAACTCCCCATAGTGTGTGACATCAAGGTCAACTCCCTTGAAGTGTCCTCATGTGCTCTCCAGAAGGGACATTGGGATATAAGCTCAAACCCACTTATCCCTCTCGGATAAGTGTCCTCACGGATCAACTCAACTCAATCACAGATGAGTACGATATATAGAATGTTTATCACACATGGCACTCCCATGTGGACTTCTAGAGGCTACTCCCTCTAGAAACAGTAGGGTCAACTCCCCATAGTGTGTGATGTCAAGGTCAACTCCCTTGACGTGTCCTCATGTGCTCTCCACAAGGGACGTTGAGTTATAATCTCAAACCCACTTATCCCTCTCAAATAAGTGTCCTCACATATCAACTCAACTCATTCGCAAAGGAGTACGATCTAGAGAATGTCTCAGGAAGTTGCAAACATTAACACTCCCTCTCAGCTAAGAAGGCATTCTCTGCCACACTAGGTCTGTCACATAAGTACTCGAACTTCATCCTGGTAAGGGGTTTGGTAAGAACATCAACAACCTTCTCATCTGTAGGAAGATACTACACCAGTACTTCCTTCCTCTGCACCACATATTGAATGTAATTGTTGACGTTCGAAGTCACTCCTGGATCGCAGCAGGAGCAGAGCCCAATGCCCATCATTTTATGTCACAAATAAATTTAATGGGTGATCAAATGGGTAGAGACCCAGGAAGGTATCACTCTAACTCAGGGACCAGGCCTAGTATGTAAAGAAAAAAGGAGGTCTTGATTTAACTTCTGTCAGTGAGTTAATTGTAAAATGAGTAGGGGGAAGACTTGGTGAGATGAGTGAGCAAGACTGCCTCAGGCATCAGGCCTTTCAACAGCTTGAGGAAGAAAATATCAGAATACAAGATCGTCTTGGTTCTAAGTTTCGGGGAACTGAAGGGTGACTTGACTGGATCCTCCAATTCCAAATCATTCAGCATTGAGAAAGTACAAGAATTGATTAGAAACAATGCGACTATTACAGTGATCCAACCTACATCATCCTATAACAACGCAACTCGACTGGATCCTCCAATTCTGAGCTGTTCTAACACAGTGTAAACAAAGAGATGGAAAGAAGCTGACATTCATAAGGCAAGAAGTCTCAAGTGCCAATACATAACTAGAGAAACCAATGCTTCATCAAAACTTTACAATCGAGAGCCTCGCTCAACCATCGATGCTTACAAAAATGGCAAAAATGCCTACATATACTCCTCCAAATTTTCCCAACAGAGGCGTTCTCGGACCTCCAAGGCGTGGCATCCCTTCAGTCAAACTCAGATGGAAATTCTTTGTCAGACGCCACCTTAACTTAGCATGGCTCTTGCAGGGGGGACCTGCACACAAGGGTACCATGGGTTGATCGCTCCAGGCCTCCCATACCTTCCATTTATGGCTCAAGCTGAGGTTTCATATACCTTCTTGATTTTCATTAACTTCTTCCTCAGGGAGTGGCCGAGACGATATGCTCAGGAGCTTCAGCACTTCGCGTCTTGTGGATGGGAAGGAGCTAGTCCTTACTCTTCAAAGTCGCGATGCGTGAAGAGGCGATAGGGCCTAATCGCGCACCACGTGTCCGTGCGAGATAGACGGTTGAGATCACTTTCGGTGATCCTGTGGGCACGAGTCCTGAATGCTTTCGGCACTTCGCATCTCGCAGATGGGAGAAAGATTCTCCTTGTGATTCAAAGTTACGAAAGGCGAGGTGGCGAGATAGCCTAATCGTGTGCCACGTACCCCTCCTTGATTAGGCAGCCTGGATCATTTCAGTGAGACTGTGGGTTCGGGTCCTAGACACCTTTGCATCTCGCGTCTCATAGCTGGGAGGGGGTTGATCTTCGTTCTTCAAAGTGACGATGCACGAAGAGGCGATAGAGCCTAATCGCGCACCACGCGTCCCTCTCTGATCTGACGGTCCTGAACATCTCGACAATATTGTGGGCCCAAGTCCCAGACGCCTTCGACACTTCGCGTCTCATGGAAGGGAGGGAGCTAATCCTTGCTCTTCAAAGTCGTGATGTGCGAAGAGGCGATAGAGCCTAATCACGCACCACGTGTCTATCCAGATCAGATGACCCAGATTATCTCAGCAGGACTATGGGATCAGGTCCTGGATGCCTTTGGAACTTCACGTCTCATGGCTGGGAGGAGGCTGGTCCTCGTTCTTCAAAGTCACGAAGGGTGAGGAAGCGATGGAGCTCAATCGTGTGCCACATACTTCTCCGGGATGGATGATTGAGATATTTTTGGTGATATATAAGCGCTATCCATCGAAATCCTGGTGCAACTCTGCTAACCGCGATTACCCATCGATTGTTGATATGCTCTATAGATGGATCTTGGTTGTTGATGACATAACTTCGCCCACTCACTTGATTGGTAACCAGAAATGAGATTTTTTTGTGTTGCACTTGGGTGCTTGTCGTGCAGCCTGCAAACCTGGATACTCTTACGCCCAAGACAAGAATTGTTGCTAATAGTAATGGTACTTGATCTCAATGTGTTTCAATTTGTCATGAAACACTGGATTCTCTGAGAGCTTCACATAGATCTGGTTATCACAATGAATAATGGTGGAATCCAACACATGTCAAAATAAATCTACAAGGATCTTCTGAAGCCACACTGCTTCATGAACTTCCATACTCAATTCAATGTACTCTTCTTCTGCAGTGCTCAAATTCATAGAAGTCTATTTCCTACTACACTAGGAAACAATGGTAGATCCCAAAGTGAAGAAACACCCGTAGGTTCTCTTCTTGTCCACTTCACTCCCTGCCCAATCAGAGTTAGTATATCCTTGCAATCTCATGTCAATACTAGAATTATATCTCAGACCATGCCCAACTGTGCCTTGTAGGTATCTCAACACATGCTTCACAACAATCCAGTGTGTTTGTTTTGACTGACTCATAAACTGGTTAAGTGCACTCACTTCATAGAAAATATATGGTCCAGTGTTAACTAGATACATAAATGATCCAATCAACTATTTGTACATGTTTAGATCAAACTCTTCGGAATCAAAAGAAGACACACTTAGTTTCTTCAGATTCGTAACCATTGGTGTAGCCATGGGCTGACAGTTCAGCATCCCAAACTTCTTCAATATCTCAACTATGTACATCCTTGATTCAAAAATATCTCATCAGTTCTCTTGCCACACCTCTAGTCCCAAGAAGTAGTGCATCATACCAAGGTCCTTCATCTCAAACTCATAGGCCAACACATACTTGCATTCAACAATAAGGCTCTATGTGTTGGTGAGGGATAAATCATCAATGTAGAGGACCAAAATTAGAGACTCACCATTAATAGTCTTTTAGTAAAAGTTGGGATCAACAATAATTTTGTTGAATCCCAAACTCATTAGGTGTCCATCAATCCTCGCATACCAAGCTCGAGGTGCCTACTTGAGTCCATACAAGGCCTTCTTCAAACTGCACATATGAGACTCCTTCTCATGTATCATGAAACCATATGGATGGTCGATGTATACTTCTTCCTCAATCTCTCCATTGAGAAAGGTTGTCTTCCCATCCATCCGATGTAGTCTCCAACCAATGGATGTTCCAAGAGAAATAATTATCCAGATAGAAGTGTATCAAGGAACATGAGCAAATGTCTCCTCATAATCTATTCCCTCCACCTGAGAGAATCATCTAGGAACAAATATTATTTTTTGCTTCTCGATGCTCCCATCAATTATGTGTTTGATCTTATAGATCCACTTGGAAGTTACTACAGACTTCCCCTTAGGCCTCGAAACAATATCCCACACATTATTCTTCATGATGGACTGATACTCCTCCATCATGGCATTTCTCCCTATTGGTTGACTAGATGCCTCCTCATAATATGAAGGCTCAAAATCAATGGTGTGGCTCATATCTATGACATATCATGAATATCTCTAACATATCTTACTCTCTCTAAAGGTACCACAAGGATATGCATGTACTTATGCCTCTTGCAGAGTCTAGTGAGCCCATGTAGGTCTCTTCCAACCTACTACAATATCTCTAGGAACATCAACTGGAGCTACAGGATCAATGGGATCAATTGGATCAATAGGCTCAACTATATCCCTTTGAACTGTTGGAGGGTGAGGGGGAGAAGGCACCATCTCTTCATGTCTCTCACTATCAATATCCATGTGAGATCCTCTAGATCTCCTGAAGACTACCTCCTCCTCAAAGGTAACATCTCTGCTTACCTCAATTTTTCTCTGATCATAGATGTAGATCCAATATGCCTTTGAAGACTCACTATACCCCACAAATGTACCCTTTCTTCCTAAAGGGTCTAGCTTCATCCTTTTATCCTTGGGTACATGAATGTAAATTGGACACCCAAATATCCTGAAGTGTCCAACCTCAGGCTTCACTCATGAATTGTGCCCATACTAAACATCTCGTGATTCCCTCGTGGAACACATGTATAATACATATCGATTTTCCCTCATGGAACCAATGTCTTCTCTAGGACACATCGAGGTTCCCTGATGGAGACAATGTCTCCCAAGACATATCGAGGTTTCATCGTGAAACCAATGTCTTGGTTCCTTCATCTGACCATCTGAGGCATGTCAGGATGAAGTCTACATTCCCCCCTACTACTCCACATGGGACCCTCCAAGGAGAATGTATCATGATACTTTCTCAAACATCTCTAGGTTCATAAGCTTCTAGTCAATTTCCATAGATCTCACATACAGTGCATCAAGCAACCAAATAATTTAGGTGAACATATATAACAACCGATGAACACAACTGGGATCATTTCCATTGGCTCTGGTTCTCTCTATGCCTTGTCAATAGTCTATACGATCTCATGGGAAGAAATTTTCAAGTGCTTCTCCCTCACATAGCCACAAAGGAACTACAGAACAACTGTAATTTCTCTCATTCTCAAAGTGTCAGTGCTTCACTTTAGGTCACAACCATTAGAAAACATCATGGAAAAATAGTTTTCCCAATAATTAAATGTTCACTGTATACTGAGATTTCTCCTGAGCATGTTGTTCTTTGCATCTTTTGCATCCTTCAATGATATCTTCCTAAAATTTCTATTTAGATAGACTTATCGATTGGTAGATAAAATCATTGCAAGCAAATTTTCAACAAAGACCTTCTTCCTCTTATCTACACACTCCTTAAGAGAGAGGTCCTCAATAATGTATAACAACATATGTGCCATGAGGGAAGGTCAATATTGCATTAAGAACACATACTACATGAAAGACCGAAGAAGAAAAACACTAAGCTTCTACCCAGTGCTTCCTTTGGGATTGATTGTATGAAAGGACTCTGAATCAAAAGACCCAACAAATTTTTCATAAGTTTATCTCATATACATGAGCTTACCTTCATCTCCCTTAGACATAGTCAGAAAAACTCCTACTCCAACAGATATGGATTGTATCACCTTCAATATCGCTCAATTGTTCTCTGTAACATTGTGTTTCATTGCAAAAACCCACCTTGCGTCCATTGAAATACATGGTCCATGTAGGCACCGAGAAAAAAGAGCCATCATGGGTGCTCTCTTTTTCACACTCCAAAATTGGAGTGATTTCATGGTTGAACATTTCCCCCCCCTCCATACCTTATCGACGACCAATACAACTTTAGCTCCTCCCAATTTGAAAACTGTGAGCGGATGAATTTTCGGTGTCGACAGTCATATGAACGATATAAATGGGGAATTTATCAGGAGGAACAATAGTCCTATGTCCCTTTTTCCATCCTTGTTTGAACATGTTGGCGACCCACTATACCTTATCGATGCCCAATAATTTTTCAACTCATCCTCCAAACGTCGACTAAGCTGTGAGGATTCGATTTTTCGGTCACAACTATGATGTGACAAATTGCATTTTAGGGAGGAACAATAGTCATGTGGAAATTTGTCTCAAATATATCCATCAATGAATATGCTTCTCACGTTCCATAGATGTCATACGATCTATGATCTTCATTGCATTATGTTGAAGGAATATTCTTCCGTGTAACAAAAAGTAAGCTAGCTTTATCATTTTCATGGGCCCTCCCATGAGGGATTCAAGCCCAGTCACTCTCTGATACCATGTTGATTTTTCACATGAGATGTTATTGTATATTCGATAGATATATGATCGATATATTATTACAATGATGAGTGGCATATATAGATAATGCATGGTGACCATCCATGAAAGGATGTGTCCCTTGAATAATCAATAACTATTTATTATTATCATTTACTTATTATATATATTATTTAATAATCAATAATTATATTGATTATTCAACTGTGGACCATCTTGTTACCTAAAGGCCAGACCGGGTTTAGGAGATATCATTCAACTGTGGACCATCTTGTTACCTTTAGGATCATTGTAGAGGAGTTATGCAATACTAAAACCAATCTTTTTTGTTGTTTTGTTGACTTTAGGAAAGCTTTTGACATGGTTCCTAGGAAAAACCTTTGGAATAGGTTGGAAGAGATATAAGTGCCTCTCGAGTTGAGGGTTGTTGCAATAAGGATGTATGAGAACGTTATTGCTAAGTTTAAAAACAATCAGGGCTGGTCAAAAGAGATTAACTACAATATCAGAATCAAACAAGGTTGTCCCTTGTCCCCTACCCTTTTTGGCATATACATTGATAAATTAGAAGAATGTTTGGAAAAAGAAGGTTGTGTCGGCCCTACACTCACTTGTATAGTCATCAATCTTCTTCTTTATGCTGATGATATCATTCTTATGGAAAGGAGTCCCCATTATCTTGAAAACCAACTAATAATCCTCAAGGATTTTTTCTCCAATATGGGTATCACTGTTAATACTGATAAGACTAAGGTCATGATTATTAAATCCAATAAGATTCCTTATGATTCCTTTGTATATGAAAACAACAACTTGGAGGAAGTGAATTCATACAAATATCTTGGAATTGATATTCACCACAAGCTTAATTGGAATTATAGCATTGAGAAAAGAATTATTGGGGGATGGAAAGCTTATTATGGGCTTGAAAACAATTGTAAATCAGCTGAACTTTGGAGTTGGGATAAGAAGAAAATCTTATTTGAGACTCTTGTTACACCTGTTATTCTTTATGGATGTGAAGTATGGGGTTGTAGTATATCTCATGAATCCTGGAGAAATATAGAGCAAATACAAAAGAATTTTATAACCTATAATCTCAAAATTAAAGGAAATACACCCTATCCCTTCCTCCTCGTATAAAATATCCTCTCCCCTATTGAGAGCATGGCTATGAATAGATACCTAATGTATAAGAACAAGTTAAACAACATCGAATACAAGAGGCTACCTAAAATTGCTTCCAAATTAAGTCATAACCACCATCGACTCAAGCGAGGATGGAATAAAGATGCTCGATCTTGGCTAAACT
>JZKD02S0070864.1:214999-233309 GCA_000966675.3 Picea glauca
AAGTGTAAAGAAAAAAATAAGCATTGCTAAGATAAGAACAAATTCTCACTAGCTCCATAGTGAAACTGGGTGTTGGTCAATTCCTAAAACGCCATGGGATGAAAGAGTGTGTCACATTTGCGACACTAAGAAGGTTGAAGATGAAAATCACTTTCTCTTAGATTTTCCAGCCTATACCCATATTAGATCTCATTTTCAAAATATTGATCACACTACCAACCTTCCTAACCTCTTAACTCAACAAAAGTATGGTGATCTTGGAAAGCTTCTCTTAATGATTTTCGAGCACAGAAACAAAATTATAAAGAATCACAAGTAATCATTTACCCTCTTAAGTTCCGATAGACCAATTAGGTCTTAATGGGCATTAATCATCATCATATTATTATTTATTAATCTAAGAAAATGTCTTCCCGATGTTGTCCAAACATCAACATATCTCACCTGGTTTTTTCCACACCTCCAATCCCAAGAAATAATGCATCAAGCCAATATCCTTCATTCTGAACTCCGAAACCAAATCCCTCTTGCACTCGGAAATGAGCCTCTCTACCCCTGTAAGGAACATATCATCAAAATACAACACAAATATAAAAGGATCACCATCAACAACCTTGTAGTAAAGATTGGGATATACATCACTTTTAGTGAAGCCCAAACTCATCAAGTATCCATAAATTCTAGAGTACCATGCTCTAGGTTCCTTCTTGAGTCCGTACAATCCTTATTTAATCTACAAACATGAGACTCCTTCCCATGTATCACAAATCCACGAGGTTGCTCTATCTATTCTTCTTCCTCAATCACACCATTCAGGAATACGGTCTTCGCATCCATCTGATGTAATCTCCAACCCATAACTAAATCAAGAGAAATAATAGTCCTGATGGAAGTGTACCTGGCGACTGGAGAAAAAGTCTTCTCATAGTCCACTCCTTCTTTCTGAGATAATTCTCTTGCCACAAACCTCTCTTTGTACTTCTCAATTCTACCATATGTTTCATGCTTGATCTTATAGATCGACTTGGAAGTCACCACCGACTTCCCCTCTGGTCTCAGAACTATCTCCCACACATCATTCTTCATGATGGAATGATACTCTTCCATCATGGTATCCTTCCAAACTTGTTGGCTTGCTTCCTCCTCATAACTAGAAGGTTCATAATCAATGATGTGACTCATCAATTCCATATAACTCGAGAACCTTTGAGGTGGTTTTCTCTCCCTGAAAGTACCATTCAGAGTTGTATGCCCCTCTTTATCCTGCAAAGTGTCACGAAGCCATGTTGGCCTCTTCTTGGTCACTACAACATCTCTAGTTAGATCCACTGGCTCTGCTAGCTCTATTGACTCCTCCTGATAGTATGAAGGATGAACAATTGGACGAGAGGGATTTTTACCCTTATCCTTTGGAGCCTCTTTCTCCTCGCTATCAACCTCCATATGAGACTCTCTAGATCTCCTGAAGGATACATCTTCATTAAAAATAACATCTCGACTAACCTCAATATGATTTTGTCCTGGAATATAGATTTTGTAGGCCTTCAAATTATTTTCATATCCCACAAAATTACCCTTCTTTCCAAAAGGTTCTAACTTCATCCTCTTCTCCTTCGGCACATGGATGTATACTGGACAACCAAAGATCGTCAAATGGTTGACCTCTAGATTCACTCCTGTGAATGCCTCCTCAAGAGTCTTATCTCCCAATATCTAGTGAGGACTCTTATTCTGAACATAAATTGTTTTGTTGGATGCCTCTACCCATAAGACACATGGGTAGATTCTTATCATGAATCATTTCCTTGAAAACCTCCACAATGGAATTGTTCTTCCATTCTGCAACACCATTCTGCTAAGGGTTGTAAAGAACTATCAACTCCCTCTTGATCTCTTCTTCCTTGTAGAAGTCACTGAAGTCATTGGAAGTATACTCTCCTCCACTATCTATACTTAAAACCATGATCTTCTTCCCTGTCAAGTTCTTTATATGATCCTTGAAATCCTAGAACCTGTTGAAGACTTCATCCTTTTTTTTCATGAAGTAGATCCATGTCTCCCGGGAGAAATCATCAATGAATGTCACATAGTAAAAGAAGCCACCCAAGGAGTATATTGTCATCGGTCCACATACATCTGAATGCACTAGATCCAATATCCCTAGATAAGGTCCCTTGGTATTCTTGCGAAGTGTACATGCCCTGCAAACACCCTCATTCTCTACTTGGAGTTATGGAGTACCTATAACAATTCTTTTTAATCATGGAAAATCTTTATAATGGAGGTGAGGAAATCTTCTATGCCATAATTCACATAAATTGATACTGTCATGTACCAATTCCTAGGTTGGATGTCCTGATAATCTGTACAATCCTCCCTCTAGAAGACCAATCACTCATGTTGAGTCTATGCTCAATCCCTTAGACCATACAAGAACTTGACCATCCAAAAATGAAACTATGTAACCTCTATCCTCCAACATTGAGATAGAGAGTCGGTTCTTCTTTAATCCTGGTACAAACAATACATCTCTCATGTGTAGAGAATCTCCAGACTCAAGCTGAAACGATGTTGTTCCAACTTCTTTTATTGCATAGTTAGCATTGTCTCGAAGTTCCACCAGTAATGTTGAGTCCTTCTCTATTAAATATATAAGAGAATCTTGGTAACATTTCATGTGACTTGAAACACCACTATCTATCAACCAGGTATCACCATTATCTGTAATAGTGCATGTAAGAATGGAGACAAAGAAATACTCTTTCCAAAGTTCATCTTGTTGAAATATTGTAACTTAAAAGAATATTCTAATTAATTTTGAGTTATTATCTTATATAAAATCCCCTTTTTTGGATTGATCATGTTGGGTCTTCTATAAGATCAAATCCCCTTTTGTGGATTGGTCAAAGTACATTTGTATAGTGGTATTTGTAAAGTCGGCCCCTAATACTTATAAAGTAGTTTTAACCACTTCTAGGAGAAGTTGGCCCCACTAATTGAAGAGACATAACCCTAGAGCCTCCTCAACTAGTATTTATATGTGAGGATGGTGCCTCACTTATACACACTTACTCTCACTCATCTAGTGCACATATCTTGAAGGCAGTTGTATTTGTAGGAGGAAGGATAAGAGAGGCGCATGCTTCGTCTTGGTTTATTCTTGGTGTTTTGGTCTTAGTCTTGGAATTGTATTGGAAATCTATTATTTAGGAAGTTTTGTTGGGTTTTCTCCCCCATGAGGGTTTCCCAGGATAAAATGCTTTGTACCTTGTGATTGTGTTTCTTTCAGTGATCCTCTTCATTTTTTTGTTTTGGAAATGCATTGAATGCTCATGTAATTTGGAAATAACCTAATAAAAACATTAAAAACTTAACATGGTATCAGATCTTGACTGAATATAGAATTTTTCACTGGGTATCTAAAAACATCATTGTTGTTGTACAAGAAAATTAGGGCTTTTACAGAAGAGGAATTTTTGACCAAAAACTATCTCAGGAAGTGTGACATTCCCTAGTGCATCTTTTGGCAGCTTGAGAGAACTTTTTAAGTGGTCAGATTCTCCAGAAAGTCAAACCCTAGTTTTGATTAGTACCAGAAAACTAGAACCAGTACCAGAAATACTAGTCCAGAATTCTGTAGGTCAAGTTTCAAGGGGCAAAACTTGAAATTTTCTGAAACAATCAGCTCTAGCAAACTCACCTCAACCCAATGCATCTCCTGGTAAGCTCAGTTTCAATTTTTGAGCACTTTCATTTTATTGTCATTTTATTAGCTCCATGTCAAGATGTCTGCAAACACCAAGCTTGTTGACAAGTTAGAAGGTGTGGAAAATTTATGTGCATCTAAGTACAAAATTGGACTCATTCTTGAAGAGACTGACCTTGAAAATTTCATAAAGAAAATGTACTGGAACCTGAAGAAGATGAAGCCAAAGAGAAGTACAAGAAGGATATGATTAAGGCTAAAAGGATAATTGTAGACTCTATTAAAGACCACTTGATCCCTCAATTGTCTTCTAAGAATACTCCAAAATATATGTTTCATTACCTAACCAGAATGTATGAAGGAAAGAACATCAACTGGAAGATGAACTTGAGATCCCAACTCAAGAATATAAAGATGCAAAAAGGAGAAACAATTGAAGACTGTTTCTCTAGGGTTTTTCAATTCAAGGAACAATTAGAGGCAATTGGACAGAACTTATATGAATATAAACTCATAATGACAACTCTTAATGGTCTCACAAGACCTTGGGATGCCTTCATCCAAACTATTTGTGAACGAAAAGAGAAACTCCAATTTGACAGTTTATGGGAAGAATGTGTTCAAGAAGAAGCAAGAGTGGCCAACCGAGAAGTCATACTATTAAGAGATTAAGATCGAGCTCTAGCTTCTCATGATAAAGGTGGAAATCAAAAGTTTCATTTTCAAAAGGAGACCCACTTTCATAAATAATCTGACTCTCCAAAGAGATTCTAGAAATATCATAAGGGTAAAAGAAAGGGAAAATATTTATCCTCCTATCAATGTTATCATTTTGATAAGATGGGACACCTTCCTAAGAATTTTCCTACCATAAGGGAAGAATACAAGAGGCGAAATAACAAAATACGTCATGCACATGCAGCTGGATATGATGAGCCACCCAAGAAGTTAACTAAAGAAGAGATTGAAAAGTATGGTTTTTTTTTCGTCGTCTCAGGATCTGTGACACCTAGAGAGGATACTTGGATCATAGATAGTGGTGCCTCTAAGCACATGACAAGTCAGAAAAACATTCTCTATAGCCTTACAAAAAAGGACTTCCCCCACAAAATTTCACTTGGAGATGATTATCATTACCTTATCAAAGGAATGGGAGAATCCACCTACAAACCTGATTCAAGAACTCCAATGAGAATGAAGGATGTACTCTATGTACCAGGTTTTACAAAGAACTTAATTTCTATCTCAACCATAGATAAGAAAGGTTTCATGGTTTCATTCATAGATGGTGAAGCTCCTATTGTTGGAGTTACTTCACACACACCTAAGATTTATTTTTCTTAAGGTTATTCCTTGTTTATTAGTCATAATTAGTCATTATCCAGTCTCCTATATTTTAGGGGAGAATATTCCACCTAGAGAATATTCTCTTTCAGTTGACACTTCAGTTTGACTATTGAGTTGAGTTTAGATGTTGCATTGGTTTTGTCACCATGCAACATTGGGATCATCACCAACTCACTACTCTTTGTTCAGTGAATTAACTAAAGACTAGTTGACTTGTTAACTCAGTTAGGTGGCAGTTCACTCCTGTAACTGCTTGAGAGACTAGACTGGGTGGAAGTTTACTCTTGTAACTACTGGTGTGTGTCCATATCAATCTAGACCACCACTATGGCTCATTAGTTACTTATGTAGCCTATATCTATTGTAAATTATTCACTCTTTGAGTGTGAAATATAGTTAATGAGAATTCTTCCATTCTTTCTATCTTGCTTCTTCTTTCTCAATTTCTCTTTGCAAATGTGTGTAGTATTTTCTAGATAGATCTATTATGTGCAGGTTCAACACATTTACATGGTATCAGAGCCGACAGAATGCTAAGAAAAAGCTACACTAAATCATTTTTTTGCAGGTACAAAAGATTGAAGACAACAAAAAATGGATTATTCGTCAGAAATACTTCTCACACCTCATAACTATTTGGAATGGAAGCCAAAGATTCTACTTCTTCTCAAAAGTAGAGGCTTATACCAAATAACCATGGCAATGGAAGTAGATCCTGATTCTGTCAATGAGAAAAATGACTTTCTCAATAGACAAGATATGGCCATAGGAAGTATCGTCGTGTATGTTTCTCCTGAAATTTTCCATCAAGTATATGAAGAATCATAAGGATTAAATCCAAATGAATTATGGACCAGATTTGAGGTTCTATTTGGGAATAAAGAATATTGTGAATATTTCATGCAGGAGGTCGAACAGATAGTGCCAGAAGAGAAGCCATCAGAAGATCAAACCTCTTATTATGAAGAGTCTTCTACAAACGTTTTGCAAAAATTAGTATTCCAATAATTGAAGATGATGTCTACTCCATTTCAGATTTATTTTCTGAAATTCATGTGGAAGATATATGACATACATCTCAGGAGTCACATGCAGACACTTTTGCATGCACCATGCATGCATGTCAGAAGACAAAAAGAGAGTTGCGCACATCAGATGCCATTCTGATATTTTTTTAGAAACATTTGCAGAAAAAAATTGGATATTCGAATTCCTCTCGAGAAAATATCCAATTTCAAAAAACAAATCGTCCAAAACGGAGTCCGGGAACTGAAGTTATGATTGTTTCAAAATCAACAAAATTTTAGCATTTTTCCGGAAACGACCATACGGTTTTCAAAATTTCATCCAGAATTTATTTAGATATTATTCATTACAAGAAGATAAAGTGGATATGTGTGGAAAAATCAATGATGCATATACTTCATCAGATCCGTGCAGACATCTACATCTTCAACAAAATATTCAAAGAGCACAAACTTGCACAGTTGCAAGGTCTTCTTGGAGTGAAGGACATGGTTGCTTAGAAACTGCCTTTTGTTCCTTATCATTTTTTATTTTATGCATTGTAGTTTGAGGGGGGGGGTTTGTTCCCTTGATTTTTTCCCTCTTTCCTCATTTAGTTCAGTGTATCTTTTGTATTTGGGTACCTAACATGGCCTCGTAGCCGGGACCCATTCTTTATTTTCACCATAGTGATGTTCAGGGGGGGTGTTGGAGTTACTTCACACACACCTAGGATTTATTTTTCCTAAGGTTATTCCTTTTTTAATAGTCATAATTATTCATTATCCAGTCTCCTATATTTTAGGGGAGAATATTCCACCTAGAGAATATTCTCTTTCAGTTAACACTTCAGTTTGACTAGTTGAGTTGAGTTTAGAGGTTGCATTGGTTTTGTCACCATGCAACATTAGGATCATCACCAGCTCACTACTCTTTGTTCAGTCAATTAATTGAAGACTTGTTGACTTGTTAATTCAGCTAGGTGGCAGTTCACTCTCGTAACTGCCTGAGAGACTAGACTAGGTGACAATTTACTCTTGTAACTGCTAGTGTGTGTCCAGATCAATCTAGACCACCACTATGGCTCATTAGTTACTTATGTAGCTTATATCTATTGTAAATTATTCACTCTTTGAGTGTGAAATACAGTTAATGAGAATTCTTCCATTCTTTCTATCTTGCTTCTTCTTTCTCAATTTCTCTCTACAAATGTGTGTAGTATTTTCTAGCTAGATCTATTATGTGCAGGTTCAACACATTTACACCTATGTGGTATAAAGGAAAAACTATAGAAGATGCAGTTGTTATTGGAACACGATAAGGTGGTTTGTACAAATTAAAAGGTCACTCATATGTAGCCTTGACACACTACTAAAAGTACTTTTGAACTTTGTCTTAGAAGACTATCTCACATCAACTACAAAGCCTTACCATATGTAAGCAAGGTAGTTATAGGTTTACCAGAATTAAAGGTTGATCGTGAAGGTGTATGAAAAGGATGTGCACAAGGAAAGAAAATAAATAATCATTTTCCAAAGAGCGACAGTAAAACATAAGGAATCTTGGAACTTGTCCACTCAGATGTATGCAGTCAAATGCCATCAACCTCTCTAAGCGGGTAGGTATACTATATATCATTTATTAATGATTACTCTCGTAAGACTTGGGTTTATTTCTTGAAGTCAAAAGATGAAGTACTTGGAAATTTCAAGGAATTCAAATCCTTGGTAGAAAACCTCTCCGAAAAGAAAATCAAGATACTCAAGTCAGATAATGGAGGAGAATACACTTCAAATGAATTTGGAAGATTTTGCAAAGATGTTGGGATTAAGAGGGAGCTCACCACTCCCTATAATCCTCAAAAAAATGGTGTAGCCGAAAGAAAGAATAGAACAATTATGGAAACAATAAATACTATGATTCACGATTAAGATCTTCCAATGCACTTATGGGTTGAAGCAACAAGAACAATTGTATATGTCCAAAAGATATTATCCCATAGTGCACTTGGATTCAAAACCCCCGAAGAAATGTTCACCGGAAAGAAGCCAAAAGTAATCCATCTAAAAATATTTGGTTGTCCAATATTTGTACACATTCCAAAATAAAAGAGAACTAAGTTGGATCCTTCGGGAAACAAGGGAATATTTGTTGGATACTATGAGGTCTCTAAGGCCTTCAAAATTTACATACCAGGTTACCATCATATTGAGATCAACATAGATGTAACCTTTGATGAAGATGAAGCACTCAAAAGATCAAGGAAATTCCATCTTGAAGAAGTACATGAAGAATAACCTGTAGCTCCCAGAATTACAGAACCTGTGAAGTTATAGTTACCCATGATGATGAGATTACAGAAGATCATGATATGATAGAATCTCAAGAACCTCCCCATATGAAAATCTCTCACAAGAGAAAGCCATATTGGGCGAGCAAAATTATTCAAGATGCATAGAAGTATGGTGCCTCAGAAGTAACCATGAGACAAAGAAAGAAGCCTAATCCATTCTCCAGCTATATGGCCTTAATGTGTGATCTCATAGAGAAGGAACCTACTTTCTTTGAGGAAGCCATTCAGAAGAAAGAATGGATGGATTCCATGACAGAAGAATACCAGTCCATTATAAATAATAATGCATGGGAAGTAGTTCCCAGACCAAAGAACAAATATGTGGTATCTTCCAAGTGGATATACAAAATAAACATGCAACATATGTAAGTATTGAAAAATATAAGGCAAGATTTGTGGCTCGTGAATTTTCTCAAAAGGAAGGTATTGACTATGAAGAAAAAATTGCTCCTGTAGCCAGATACACTTATATCAGAACCATCATAGCTCTTGTAGCCAAAATGATGTGGAAGTTGCACCAGATGGATGTGAAAACAACCTTCTTAAATGGTTTTATTGGAGAAGAAGTGTATAGAAAAACCACAAGGGTTTGAAGTTGAATATAGAAAGACTCATGTCTGCAGGTTGAAGAAAGCCTTGTACGGTTTGAATCAAGCTCCTAGAGCTTGGTATGGCAGAATTTATAGTTTACTGATGAGATTAGGCTTTACCAAGAGTAAATTTGATCCTAACCTTTACTTCAAGGTTATGAATGATGATCCAATTATATTGCTACTATATGTGGATGATTTATTCTTGATTGGAGAAGAAAATATCATCACATATTGCAAGAAGAATCTCATTGCAGAGTTTGATATGAAAGAGCTAGGTCCGAAGCATTATTTCTTAGGTCTTGAAGTTTGGAAGAGCCTAGAGAAGATATTCCTTAACCAAATTAACCAAGGGAAGTATGTAGTTCAAATACTGAAGATATTTGACATGTTGGAATGTAAAGCCATGAACACACCCATGGAAACGAATTTGAAGCTCCTAGGTGATACTTCGTCAGAATTGGTTGATGCTACTCTATACAGACAAATTATTGGATCATTGATGTATCTGAAGAATACCAGGCCATATATATTCTTTTCTTTGAACACCTTGAGTCATTATATGGTGGAGCCCAGACGTGTTCACTGTTTAGCTGCAAAGAATTTGATGAGATACCTTAAGGGTACATTGGATTATGGTCTTTGTTATACTGAAGATCATTACTTCATACTATATGGTTATACTAATTCAGATTGGGTTGGAAGTGCTTCAGATAGGAATAGAATTTCAAGATGTTGTTTCAGTTTGGGGTTATCCATGACTTCATGGCAAAGAAGGAAGCAATATAGTGTTTCTCTCAGCACAACAGAAGCAGAGTACATTGCAGCATGTTCCTCCGGTTGTGAGGCCATATGGCTTCGGAGGTTGTTGACAGGTTCATTCGATCTAGAGATGAAAGCCACCGTGATTCTATGTGATAACTAGAGTTGTATAAATATGACAGAGAACCCAGTGTTCCATGATAAGTTGAAGCACATAGAGATCCAGTATCACTACATTTGTGATATGGTGCACATGAGAGATGTAAAGCTCCAATATGTTGGCATATATGAGCAGGTTGCAAATTTGTTGACCAAGCCTCTGTCTCGTGTGAAGTTTGAGTACTTCTAATACAATCTTGGTGTTGTATGAAAGGACCTCCCTCGATAGGGGGAGTGATGTGGATGATACTATGGTATCCTGATCAACAATGGGTAGCTTCATTAGGATTTTATATCCGATGGGATTGATCATCCCTGGGAAGATCCTGAAGGTCTGGTAAGAATAGTTTGTCAAAGTACATGTGCATGTATATGCCAACTGTGTTTAGTAGTGGTAGCTTCATTAAGATTTTATATTCTAGGGAATCTTATGATTCTTGGGAAGATCCCAAAGGTTCAGTAAGGACGGTTTTTCAGAGTACCACGTGGTATCTTGTTAGGATTTTATATCTTAGGGAATCTTTTGATTCATGGAAAAATACCGAAGGTATGGTAAGGATGGTTTGTCAGAGTACCACAAATGTTGTTTTTGATGCACCTGCCTCATTATGTTGCCACATGTTGATGATGTTGTTGTTTCCGCTTTGTGTTGTTGATGGTGTTGTACCAGCTTCATGTTGTTGATGATTTTGTACCATCTTTGTGCTATTGATGATGTTGTTGTTCTAGCTTCATGCTATTGATGTTGATGTTTTAGCTTCATGTTATTGTTGATGATGATGATATTACTCCGGCTCCATGATGTAAGTGATGATGATATTGATGATGAGAAAAACTTTTAATGATTTATAGATGTGCCAATTAGTGTTCCAGATGTTGATGATGATGTTTCTCTCTCCTTATCTTGATGATTTTGTATTAGGTCATGTTAGTAGAATACCCTTCTTGTTAAGGGGGAGTGTTGAAATATTGTAAATTAGAAGAATATTCTAATTAATTTTGAGTTATTATCTTATATATCAAATCCCATTTTGCAGATTGATCATGTCAAGTCTTGTATAATATCAAATCCCCTTTTGTGGATTGGTCAAACTTCATTTGTATACTAGTATTTTTAAATTCAACCCCTAGTACTTATAAAGTGGTTTTAACCACTTCTAGGAGAAGTCGGCCCCACTAAGTGAAGAGACATAACCCTAGCGCCTCCTCAACTAGTATTTATATGTGAATATGGTGCCTCACTTATACACTCTTACTCTCACTCATCTAATGCACATATCTTGAAGGAAGTTACAATTTCAGGAGGAAGGAGAAGAGAGGAACATGCTCAGTCTTACTTTTTTCTTGGTGTTTTGGTCTTATTCTTGGAATTGTATTGGCAATCTACTATTGAGGAAGTTTTGTTGGGTTTTCTCCCCCATGAGGGTTTCCCAGGATAAAATGCTTTGTACCTTGTGATTTTGTTTCTTTCAGTGATCCTCTTTATGTTGTTGTTTTGGAAATGCATTGAATGCTCATGTAATTTGGAAATAACCTAATAACAACAGTAAAAACTTAACACATATGCAATCTCATCAAGCTTATATTCCTTTATATTATTTTGTGGTGGATGCTCATCAACACCAAATCTTATACTAGACACCATATTTACAAGAAGAAGTATGAATAATGAATAATAAAGTTCAATGGGATGAAGAATGTCAACAAGCCTAAAACCTTAAAATTTCAACTTTAACCAAATGTCAATATGAGAGAACCGATAGATGTTCTAGGGAAAGGCGAGTTGATTTGTTGAAAAAATAGTCCCAACATTAAATTCCCAACATCCTTCAGAGAAACTTCATATCTGAGACTGTGTAATGGTAGAAAAGTTGTGCAGTGGCAGATTTCAACAATGCTTTGATACCATGTTGAATTTTAAATTTTGAGATCTGATAATTATTCCCTTATGATTTTAAACACAATTTATGCCACTGTTATCATAGAATAATTACACACTGAAAATATCAACCAAAATAAATTGCAGTGGAAATAATAGAAACATAGAAAGACAACCATGCACAGTAGACACAATATTTGTATCCTTGGAAACCCAACCTTGGGAGAAAACCCAACAAATTTTCTTAAGAATAGATCAATCCAAGTACATCACCATTAAAATGAAGAAACCATATCGCAAGATAGTTTCTCCCTTGTATGAGGTAGAACCCTCAAAGATAGCACACCCCAAAACATCTCCAAAAAGATAACGCACCTAAAAAATAATGCAATTGGAAAATGACAACTGGAAAATGCAATTGGGACTTGCACACTTGATGAGAAGAGTTGTGTTGGTGTTGTTGTGTCCAATGAAATTATCAAGCCTTCAATTATACAATTCATTTCATCCTTAACTTACTTATGGGGCCGACTTGTACTTTTGTCTTCAATATCTTCTTTAATGCTTTCTAGGGTTTCTTTAATGGTTTATCGTGTGTTCTTCACTAGAAAAGTTGTTCATGAGCCTTGTTGATTTATAATATCCTCAAATGCACGTCTAATTAATATATGTCTCTAATATTGAGTAGGTCCACCGAGAATCCCCTCATCACAAGAGTTCTCTTGAGCCTATATCTTCAACATTAGACTATACTTGTAAACAAGTCAAACCAACATTATAAAAAATAGATCACTCCATCCTGGACAAAGAAATGTGATATCACGTCGAGTATTTTTCACTCCTTTTCAAACCAACATGAATAATAGGAGAAAGACTACCCCGAGCCCATTCACCACTAACTAAATCAGCATGGACCTGTGAGTGAATGTATCATTCTCCCTTGGTCAAATCAACATGACCAATATGGGAGAATGTATGCCCGATGTTGCTAACTCAAGAAACATCAACAAGTGTTATATGGGACAAACATATGAAAGTTGGTTATGGAATAGTAGAATGGGTCATATGAAATTTGATAATATGGTAAAAATCAACACTAAACAAGCCATGATAGACAAGCCAAAGATTGTTAAACCTTCAAACACTCTCTGCAAGTAATGTCAACATGGAAAACAAACAATAACAAGCTTTAAATCAAAGGAATACTCAACAACAAATCCATTGGAACTCACTCATATATATCTTTATAGGCCTACAAGAACACAAAGTATAGAAGGTGAAAATTACTTCATGTTGCTCATTGATGATTATTCTAGAATGACATAGGTTACGTTCCTAAAAGAAAAATATGAAGCTTTTGATAAGTTCAAAGAATTCAAAGCCTTGGTTGAATATGAAATTGATTTGAAAATCAAGTGTTTGATATTAGACAGAGGGGGTGAGTTTATCTCAAATGAATTTGAATAATTTTGCGAGACTCATGGGATAAAAAGACATTTCTCAATCGCAAGAACTCCATAGTAGAATGGAGTGGTAGAAATAAAAAATTGAATTGTACAAGAGATGGAAAGAACAATGTTGAATACAGTCAAGCTATCAAACAGGTTTTGGAGAGAAGCAGTCAACACCGCAGTTTGCATTACGAATAGAGGAAAAATCAGAGTAAACAACAAAAAAATACCTTATGAATTATGGAAAGGTAGACCAACAATAGTTACATACTTCAAAGTTTTCATAAACAAGTGCTACATAAATAAAGATGATGACAATTTGGGAAAATTTGACTCCAGAGATGATGAAGATATATTTTTTGGTTATTTATCAAGAAGCAAATCTTGCATATGTTACAGTACAACATTACATAAAATCGTAGAGAGTGCTAATGTAAAAGTTTATGAAGCAGGGCAATAGAAGGTGAAAACATAAGTAAATGTTCAAGCAGATGAGCCATGCTGCAAAGAATAAAAAGGAGAAGGAGAAGAAAATGAAGAAGAAGAAACAAAATTCCAAGATACAAAGACACCATCTATATTTGTCTGGCAAAATCATTCGAAAAATCTAGTTCTTAGTGATAAAGATATAAGAGTTCAAACTAGAATAAGACTAGCTAGCTCACTCGAATATGCAAAATTCTCCTTTCTATCTAAAATAGAGCCTAAGAATTTTACATAAGCCAGTGAGGACAAGCATTAGATCAATGCTATAGAAGAAGAGATAAATAAAATTGAGAAGAATGAAACATGGGAAATTGTTCCAAGGACAATAGATAAATATGTAATTGGCACCAAGTAGTATTTTAGGACCAAGTTGAATGAAGATGGAAAAGTAATGAGAAATAAAAAAAAATTGGTTTGTAAAGGCTATGCTCAAGTTGAAGGTATTGATTTCGAAGAAAAATTTTCCCCAGTTTCTAGACTAGAAGCTATCAAAATGTTTTTCACATTTGCATGTTTCAATAACTTCAAAGTCTATCAAATTGATGTCAAGTCTGCCTTTCTCAATGGTAATTTAGAGGAATAAATATACATTAAAAAACCAAAAGGATTCTTATTATCAGAAAATACATATTATGTGTGTAAATTGAAGAAAACACTCTATGGGCTAAAACAAGCTCCCCGAGCCTGGTATTCAAGACTTGATAAATATCTACAACAACAAGACTTCAAAATACGAATTTCTGACAATAATCTCTACATCAAGACAATAGCAGAAAATTAGTTGATTTTTGTAGTTTATGTAGATGACATTATTTTTGGAGGTGGTATGAAAGAAATGTGCCAAGAGTTTTCAATATAAATGAAAAAGGAATTTGAGATGTCTATGCTTGGTGAACTACCATTCTTTCTTGGATTACAATTTTTTCAATATTCCAAAGGCATATTCATTTCACAAACCAAGTATGTCAAGGAAATGTTAAAGAAATTCAGAATGGAACATTGTACACTAGTTAGCACACCTATGGTCATAGGTTGTAAATTGAGAAAAAATGATGAATCTCTAGAAGAAAATCAAACATTCTATAGGTCAATGATTAGAATCCTACTATATGTGATGACATCAAGGCCATAAATTATGAAAGAAATAGGATTGGTTGCATGATTTCAAGATGCACCAAAAGAAACTCATGAGCAAACAGTAAAGAGGATATTCAAATATCTAAAGGGAACCTTGGACTTCAACTTATGGTACTCAAGATGTGACTATTTTACTTTAACAACATATACAAATGCATATTGGGTGGGCAGTGTTGATGACAAAAAAAGTACAAGTGGAGGATCATTATTTATGGGAAACAATATAGTGTCTTAGTTGAGTAAGAAACAATATCCAGTTCTCTATCCACAACAAAATCCAAGTATATTGCAGCAACAACATGTTTCACACAATTTCTATGGATGAAGCAAACATTGCAGGATATCGAGGTAGAATATGATCAACCAATATCAATCATTTGTGACAAGAAAAGTGCAATCAACATTTCAAAGAATCTTGTTATGCACTCAAAGACAAAGCATATTCCCATCAAGTATCACTTCCTAAGAGAAAAAGTAGTCGAACTAAGTGTCAAGATGGAATAAATTACCACCAAAGAACAAGTTGCAGATATTTTTACCAAACCCCTTCCCAAAGAAACATTTGAATATCTCAGACATGGAGGAGAATTACAGATAGGGGGAGAGTTGAAGACAAGTGAGAACTCTTTCTATTTCTAAAGGATTATGTGTTTTCGAATACATGATTTCCATCAATGACAAAGGGAGAGATTGTTGAATAAATTGTTATTGATGTCAAAAGTAAGTAAGTATTTAAATATAAATGTGACTTTAATAAATACAAAAGTGGAAAAGTTAAGTGGAAGTGGAGTTTATGTAAAAGTAGAGTAAACATGAAAGTGGATTAAAAAAAAGTGGTAAAAGTGAAAGTGGAGTAAAGTTAATTGGAAGTGGAGGTTACATAAAAGTGGAGCAAACATGAAAGTGGACTAAAAAAAAAGGTAAAAGTGAAAGTGGAGTTTACGTAAAAGTGGAGTAAACATGAAAATAGATTAAAAAAGGTAAAAGTGAAAGTGCACATGGTATTTTCACATGGATTTACAAACAATGGTGGTATTTTACCCATGGTATGGTAAAAACGTAAATTAAAAATAAAAAATGGGGAAAATTAATCATTATTTAATAAAAGTCATGAATTTTCAAAAGAACATGACTTTTCATGTAAAGATTATGGTAAAGTATAAATGAAGAAGAGGGTTATGAGAAAACATGTGTGTGTGGGTGTAAAATGTAATATTATTATGCATACCATTTGAGGAGTGATGCTTGAATATCATTCAAGAAGTGACGATTAAATATTAGTGAGTGTTGAGCAGATCTTGCAAAAGAAAAATGAGCGACAACTGAGCAGATCTCGCGTGTTAGAAAAATAGGACCGCGGAGCAATAAAATAAAACAAATGCATAAACAAAACACAGAAGACACACAATACAAGAGAGACACAGATTTACGTGGTTCACCCAGTGTGGTCTACGTCCACCAGAGAAATTGTCAGGTCCTTCCTTTATTATTATCTAGCAAATGAAGGGATACAACCTACAGCAAAACCCGTTGTAACTTCCTCTTCTTTCTCTCACAGTCTCCTCTCTCAGAATACAATATTCACCATTATCCATGGCTGCAATACATTTCCCTCATAAAAGAGGGTTGCCTTCTAGGGCAAAAAACCCTAACATAATCTCTACCATTAGATCTGCGACCTTATAATGAACGGTCCAGATTTATAATGAAATTACAATATACTTTTACAAGGAAATTTTTGCTTCGGGGGCTTCACCCCCGAACCCCCGCTGGGGGCCCGCTTGCCCCCAGACCCCCCAGCCGGGGGGATGGACCCCCCAGACCCCGCAGAGGGGGTACCCCCCCTCTGCACTCCCCCGCGTGGAAGAGTGTACATACTTCTGGTGTGTAAATACTTCATGGGGTATAAACACGACTGAAAGCAAGGACCTCTGAATCAGGAAGATAATCAGGCTCCACAACCAACATCGCGAAAGCAGAAGAATCGAACACCAAGCAGATATGGTAAAAGAAAAATGAGTGAGTGATTTGGCGAAAGCAGAAGTACGAGCATAAGGTATATTTGGCGAAAGAAAAAGGAGTGAGTAATCTGAAAAAAGAAGAAGAAGCGAGTACAGTGCAGATCTCAAGAAAACAAAAGTAGCAAGCACATAGGGGGTCAATGTCTCCTGTAGGTCGATGCCTACAAAAAACAAAGGGGATCGATGTCTACTATAGGTCAGTGTCTACAAACAACATAGGGGATCGATGTCTCCTGTAGGTCGGTGCATACTAATAGAAGAGGGGATTGATGTCTCATGTAGGTCAGTTCCTACAAACAACAATGGGGATTGGTGTCTCTAGTAGGTTGGTGCCTAAAAATTAATAAAAATAAGTTTTTGTAGTTTTCTCCCAAAAGGGTTTCCACATTAAATATTTTTTCTTCTGGTTGTTATATTTATGTGATTGATTCATTATGGTTTATGAATGTTAGAAAGAAAAAGATAGCCTTATATTGATTCACCCCCCTCCCCCTCTCAGTATAAGTGTGTGCTCAATACTAATGAGTAGGTCAAAATCCTACCTATCCCTAACTCTCAGGGATCTCTGATCAAGATCCTTAGAGAGCTTCATATGGAGAACCATGGCATAGAGATTTGAGAACATGTGGCCCACCACGATCGTCCTGTAGTTGTTGGGATCTAAAATGTGGTTTGGTTTGTGTATCAGATGAATGATTTTATGGGACCATGCCATTGGAAAACATGTACGAACCACATATTTGAAGAGATCAAACTAGTGTGAAACCAAAGAACAAATATTGTGCTTAAAGAAATATTCCTGGAAACCATCCTTATCTGTTGATTTGTTGTTTCTGATCACCAAAACAACCTCTCTGATGCCACTATCTGAGAATAGGAAGCATGAATAAGGTGGAGAGGTAACATGACTATGGGGCATTCCAGGAATGTCATAAAGAGTTGATATGAGAGAGAATAGGGATCTAGGTTTGAGGTCAGATGGGAGGGGAGAATGGTAAGGGAGGATGGTGTGCCAAAAGTGTTTGGGGGAGTGAGTAAGCGAAGTACGTAAGTCTCGTCTCCTTTGAGAAATAAAGAGGTGTTTATTTCGGTGGATGAGACAACAATAGGAATCTCTTATGTTGGGGTAGGAGGGGTGAATATAGGTGAATGTGTGTCTAAGCTTGTGGAGGATATCCTTACATTCCTCATCATACTACCTATTCATAGGGAAATAATTTTTTTTTTGGGAGGTGGAAGTGGGTCGGGTGGAGTGAGGGTAATATTTGAGGGTTGCCTCCAAAATGATGGATGAGAAGTAGGTGTACTTGGTAGATGTATAATCAAGTAAGGATCATTGGGTCTTAGAGGAGATCATTTGGTGGAGGTGGGTAGAAAAGGTGTCTGGGTCCCCTTCATCAAATCAAAAGGTAGT
>JZKD02S0070864.1:250047-270892 GCA_000966675.3 Picea glauca
TTTCTTTGAGGTAATTCCAATGGCAGCATCAATTAATCATCATCGTCTCCTCCATATATAGCTCTTATCTCTCTTCTCTAATGATACGGTGAAATATATGTATTCTTCACGATGAGGGCATAAACTTTATGTTATGTTTGCATGAGAGATTGTCTTTAATTTGTAGTATGGAGCACATCTATTGGTAATTGGATTGCCCCATGGAGATGCCAATTTTATTGGTCTCCTCTCATCGGTGAATGGCAGGCCTTGCAAAGTCATGTTTTGCCTGCGATCATTTCATTTTCTCCACATTTATTATGGGAGAGTTGGTACATTGTTTGTGTACAAAGGTGGAGGCCTATGATTTATTACTTGATTTGTAGGAGGAGTTTGTATTTTTTGGACGCCTTTTAGAAGTTTATTTATTTTGCCAATTTATTGTATTTTAGAGGTTATTGGCCAAGTTTTCACCATACCTTAAGAGAAGTCTTCATTTTCCATTTTGTTTGAGGATTTGTGAAGAGCATTTAGCTCTATATATTTCTAGTGAGTGGTTGCACACCATAATCATTTTCTTAATTGAGATTAATTTTCTCATCATGAACTCAATGAAGAGATCTTGATTTCTCTATTTTGAATGGGTTCCTAACATGGCCTTGTTTTCTGAGACCCATATCTTGGATTGTTGTCCATGATGTCTATTTATGGTACCTCTCATTATATACCTTTGAGTAGTGGATTATGTGTCACTCGTGTAGATAGTTTTAGGAGTGTAACCAGGGATTTGTCTCCATGTACTGCCTTGTTTAGCAGTCTCTTGGATCTCACCACTTTAGAGTGTTTATTTCTTAGGTTGTTTGCATATTTTCCACCTTTAGCTCGTACTCCATACTTTAGTCATCAACTGTTACATCCATTGCCATCATATTTTCCACTCAGTTCAACATTATGGGGGGGTAGTATGAAATGCTTCCTCGAGTGATTTTTTATTCACGATGTTCGATCGAGATCAAGTGTATTCTGGGTGAACCTCATATCGAGCACCATTCCTATTTTGACTCAGTGGCTATAGCAGATAGTGACCCATGAATTCTGGTGAGATGGATTGGCATCCATAAGGACACTCATTTTATGATGTTTTTTTCAACTGTACATGAGAACTTCATTTGACTTTATGTGTCAAGACTCATTTCAGAGGATCATTCTCTTTTCTTGAGAAGTTTGAAATTTGTATTTCTACATGGATCTTTGATGGCGTTGATAGTGTGGGGTTAACTAAACCTCTTTAAAGTTTTTTCCATACTTTTTGTGAGGAGTTTTCATCATCCACAGGTCTCATTTCTCCTTTGATGGTTGATGGTGTTTTCTTTTGTTCGAAACCTTGTTATGGTTCTTCACCAACACCTAATTTTTTAAGCATTTATGTGATGGTTGCTAGTGTTTTCCATTCTCATGCCTCTGCAACCAAACCTCTTTAGCTTCAGAATGAAACCATGTTCTTTGAGGTTACTTGGCCCTCTTCTTCAGATTTTGTTCACACTTCTTGATTGGAACTTTCAACCTCCGTAGGTCTCATGCTCTTTCTTTTCAATGCATCTTTGTGGGATCTTTTTTAGTTTCATCTCCAACGCCATTTTCAACAATGGAATTTTTCTTTGTTTTGGAGAGGATGTTTTTCCTACAGGTTTTTCTCCATTTCTCTAGTTATGAGAGTTTGTGCATGAGTACCTTATCAGGCCTTGTTGTCGAAACCCATATTTGTTCTTCTTTGTTCCTCCCTATGTTTCTTTTATGGGGGTGTGTTAGTATGTTTGTTTAGATTGTATCTATTTCTAAACACATGAAAATTATGCGATTTAATCTCACGTACATTCTTTCAACTGCCTAGCTAATATTAGGTGTTTGTTGGGCCTCCTCAATATTATAAATTGAGGATCTCTCCTTCTAATTAATCAATCACAAATTCATATTAATATATTATTATCTGTTAGTATGAGGATCATTCATGATCTGGGTTGATTCTCGGATCTCCACATTACTTTTTTAAAATTTATCACAACTATTGTAAATAAATTATAATATTTATGTTAAAACATATTAGTATATGATTATAAAATTAATGTTTGTTGGAACAACACTTTTGCTGGATAATTCCATCAATAGTGTAGTTAAAGTTCCACTCAGTCAGTGAAACCAATTAAAGGTGGTCTCGGTTGATTGGTGCATAGGTTGAAAACTAAGAGAGAGAGAGAGAGAGAGAGAGAGAGAGAGAGAGAGATGATTCTATGATTGGCTTATCAATACAAGTTTTTTGATGCATTGATTATTATTTCCATATTTTGAAGTATGCTCACTTGTGCTTCAGTGTTGTAACAACTATCAACACCATCATTTCTTGAAATTAATTGTTCTTCACTTATGAGTGAGTACAAGTCATAGAATGCATGTTTTGTTGAACCCATCAACTACCACAAATAGATAGTGATGTCCCTTCCTTGTTATTGGTAAAACTCCCACAAAATCCATGGAAATACTTTCCCATGGTCAATTGGGTACATGTAATGGATGGTATAGACCTTGCTTCTTTTTACTGGGCTTGTTGGTACAACAAAGTATACATTCTCTAATATATTGTGCTACATATTCTTGCATTTTGGGAAAGTACACATACCTTTGTAAGTTGGTAATTGTCTTCCCAACACCAAAATTTCCTCTAACCTTGGAGGTGTGAGCCTCTCTGATAAGTTTCAATCATTCACCTTTAGGGACAAAGTTCTTGTCGAACTTGTAGACTAAACCATTATGGAAATGATAGTCATGCTTGTTTCCACCTTCCTCTATATGAATTTGGCCCTGTAACTATTGAAACACCTCCTTGAATTCATTGTCTTCTGTGTATGCCTCTTTGTATGCATCATGGGTAAAAGGATCCATGTGTATCAAAGTTCCCAAAGTTGTAATCTTGGATGTGAGTGTCCATGAAATCATCTCTTCCAACTTGTTTTTTCTACCCTTCTTATGAAATTGTTGTAAGAACCCCATTCATTTGTAGTGCTTTTTTTGTTGTAACTTACTTTGGGCCTACAAATACTTGTGTGGTTGGTGATGTGTGTGGATGATGGTCTCCTTTCCCATCAGATAGTGCTTCCAGTTTTTGATAGTTTTTACCAAGGTATAGAGCTCCTTGTCGTAGTTAGGTTAGTTGAGGATTGCCCCATGAAATACTTCAAAATGATAGTAGACAGACCTTCCTCCTTGCATGAAGACTACTCCCATGGAATACCCACTTGCATTTGTCTCCATTTTGAAGGGTTTCTGGAAGTTTGGTAGCACGAGAAATGGTGCTTAACTGATCTTTCTTTTTAGGTAATCAAAGGACTTTTGTTGATTCTTCCCCCACTGGAAACTCTTACTTCCCATTGTTATTGCATGGAGTGGTGAAACTACTGGTGAAAACAAATATATGAACTTCCATAAGTATTGTGTTGCCCCAAAAAATTTGCAAACTGTGTGCAATTTATAGGAATTGGCCATTTCATGATGGCCTCCATCTTGACGAAATCTATATTGAGCTCACCTCCACTGATCGCATACCCTAGGTACACTAAACACTGATAAGAAAACTCACATTTCTTGATACTGGCCAGCAGTTGGTGCTTCTTTAGGGTCTCTAACACCTGCATAAGATGTGAGATGTGATCCTCCCAGGTAGCACTATAAACCAATATATCATCCAAATAGACAATAACAAATGAATCTAGATAAGGGCGTAAAAAATTAGTCATTAGTCTCATAAATGTAGTTGGTTTGTTGCATAAAATGAATGGCATTACCAACCACTCATACAAACCTTTCCTTTTATTGAAGGAAATATTCTAGGTATATTTTTATTTGACTCGTACCTAGTGATATATTGATTTTAAATCTAGCTTAATGGAGTACTTGGCATGATGAAACTAGTTGAATAGATCATTGATCTTGGGCAGAGGATACTAATTCTTCAGTGTAATCTTGTTCAATGCCCTGTAATCAATACACATTCTCCAAGTACCATCCTTCTTGGGCACAATTATGATGAGTGTCCCATAAGTTGAGGTACTTGGTCTATTCACATATTGCTCCAACAACTGTTGCAACTACTTCTTTACTTCATTTTCTTCTAGAATGGACTATCTATACAACCCAATATTTGGCAAGGGGGAGTATGAAAATAATTGGATTTCAAGCTCCACTTCCTTCTTAGGTGGTAGCGCTTTAGGCTCCTAGAAAACTCCCTTGTATGCCTTTAGTAACTCCTTCAATTCATGTTTCTTCTCCTTAGTACACCCTTCCAGGTATGTATTTACTTTTAAGAAATCTTCACTAAACTGTTTTTTCCTTAGGAAAAGTAAAACATTTTTCTTACTAGAACTGATCAATTTCTTAGCTTGATTGGAACTTATTGGTGAAATTTTTTATTGTCCTTTGTGCACGTTGATTATGAAGTATTTATCGGCCTTGATGAGGAGGTACAATTTGACTCTGCACATGAAGATAACATCCCCCATATACATGTAGGGGCTTCCAAACACAACTCTGCATACATCTAGTGGTACCACATCCAATTCCACTTCATCTATAAAATCAACACCTATAGCAAATTTAATCTTACATTGTTTTTTTACCTTGATCTATGCATCCTTGTTTACCCAACCCAATGGATAGAGGCTAGGATGATCATGAACCTCTATTCCAAGATTTTTGACCATAGTCCCTGCTATGAGATTAACCTATGAACCAAAGTCAAATAGAGCATCTATCTTGGTCTTCTTGACTTGAATCTTGATGTGGAAGAGTTTGGTCATCTCCTTCTCTTCCTAGTGATGAAGGCTACCTGGATTCACCTCCTTTTTCATATATGTGTAGACAATATTGTCATCCACATCACTGCTAATTTCAACCTAATTTCTTGAATCTATGGCTAGAAGGTTATTTTTCTTTATGTCCCTCTTGTGGTTCTTTGGGTTCAACTCTAGATGTAGTTTCCAACACTTTTCCTCAATGTGGCCATCAATGTTGCAATGATTACAATGGTTGTCGGGATCTTTGCACGGATGCGTAGTGGTTTTTGTCTTCTTATATTTGTCCCCTTTCCACTTCTTCTTCCCCTACTTGGAATCTTCCTGGTGCTCTTTCTACTTAGAAATTCTTGGTTTCCATTTCTTGTGGCCTATGTTTTCTAGATATTTCTCTTGTACACATGCCTCATCCACTATCCTTGGATTAAAGAGAATCACCTACTTTCATAGATCACTGTGTAAATCCCCTATATATTTGAGGAGTACATATGGGTTCTTGGTAGAGATACCCAACATGATTTTCATCTTTTTGAACTTAGTGGTGTACTCCTATAGACTCTTACCCTGCCTCTTCTTAAAGTAGTGCCACCGAATCCATCAGTCCTCTACATACTTGATAGGGTAGAATTGGGACTTGATGAGGGTTTTGAAGTCCCCCCACCTAGTTACCAGTGGATCACCCTCCAGCCTAAGTGTTTTTTTATGGCTTTCCCACTAGGTTAAAGCATCGCCCTCTAACTTCAATCTGAAAAGAGGAATATTTTTCTCTTCATATATATGGTGAATCCTAAAATAAACCACTAGTCATTGCAACCAATGATTCAGTTTTAATGCGTCAATCCCATCTTGGTATGGATTTATGTCCATTTTAGTCAAATTATATGTATATTTTATGGACATTAATTCATCAATCCGGGAATCTTTAAACTTAAAGATGCAATCAAAATATATGCAGGATCAGAGCCTATCATATCCTATCTAAAAATCATTTAGAATTTAAATCTAGGAGATATGTGCTAATTGGGGTGTCAACAAAGATCCCCTTCACTATAGGCTGCAATCTTTCACAATGAATTAACAAAGTGTTCATGTAACCTCGAAGAGTTGCAATGTGTATCCCTACCCTTCAGTAAGTGATCTCGCTTCTACCAACCAACCAATGTAAATGCAAGAGAGAAAGGAAATCTATTAGCTATGGTGATCACTGGGGTGTCTTTCTGCACTAGGCCAGATAATAGCAAGGCTTATCCAAGGGCACCAATATCAATATTTCACCTACTCTAATGGTCATGAGTTCAAGGGATTCGAAAGATGAATTTCACTCATGAACTATGGCCTTCAGTGAAAGATCTAACCTCTGCAGGGATCCACACAACATAAATTGAAAGCAAGTGAAGACAAATGAAATCAAATGCAGAAATGAAACACACCACACTTCATCCATCATTGAATATTTCTTACTCTATATCCACCATGGTTGTAAATCAAGTTGTGTTCAAATTGAAATTTTCTACAACAATGCTCCATTTGGTATATAGAGAATCCAATGAATGAATATTAAAGAGAGAAATGAAATCAAATGTGAACATAAAACATGCCACACTTGTGTAAAGTAAAATACTACCATGATCCATTTGGAGTGATATCAATTCTCCCAAGAAAAAGATAGTGAACTAAGTTACAACATCATAAACTATATCAAATCATACAACACAATGAAACTATAAAATTACAATCCATGTGGAAGAAATTCTCAAAATGTTTTATTCACTCCATCATAAGTTGGACATATGATCCAAGAGTCCTCCTCTTGGAATGGAGAAGACACTTTTATTTATACATAATTTGCTTTGAGAATAAGATATGCAACTAATAAATTCAAATCGACTTTTCTCTCATGTAGTTACAATCAATTTGCTAATAATTAGAATATATTTATCTCTACAAATCCTCTCACAAATCTCTAAGATATTTAATAACAAATCTTATAAAAAATTCTATGATTCTTCTCTATCAAATATGCTTTGAGTGATTATTCCAAATCCTCCTTAAATATTCAAAGGTTGAGGATGAAATTCGAATTTGAGGCTAAGTGGTAAAATTTGGTATTGTTGGAATCTTCAATTTGACCTGTAATCATCACCAAACTAACCCAATTTTCAAGGTTAAGTGAGAACGTGTTATTTTTCTAATATTTAATCATAAATTCACTTAAAATACCAAAATAAATGCACTGGAAAATAATAAGTCTAATCACTCATATAAACATTAAAATGGTCTTAATGCAAGATTACAAGAAAATGAAAATGACTAAAAGTCAAGGAAAATGATGTGATATAATGGTAAAAAGGATGGCATTTTGGTGACTCAACATCTCCCCCAAACTAAACATGTTGTGTGTCCTCATGCAACATTGCATCCGATTCTCCTAAACTGTGTGATGGGATCTTTTTTCTCTGAAAAGTACTTGAGTGGTAGCTGAGCTACTTGTGGTTGGTTATTGTGTGACACCACAATTTTTGCAAGTGTTGGTTCTTGTGTGAAAACACTTACCTTTGAGTTTGAGTTTCAATTGAGATTATTATGGTTTGTTTTTGTGTGGAAACCACAAGTTTGTGAGTGTTGGTTCTTGTGTGGCAACACCTACTTCTTAAACTTAACCTCTTTTCTATTGCAACAGAGAATCCCCCCCCTTTAGCAAAATTATCATAAACTTGAATTCAATAATGCATTCAAAATGATGACCCAACAATCTATATAAAAGGACATACAATTGACATATAACCCATTTGATCAACATGGAACCCTATCATTATGTATATGAACAAAACATGTATGATAGATTTCCTCCTAAAGACATGCTAGTATGCTAGCCGATGAAGAGGGCTACCAGATTGCGAACTAGTTACAGGATTACTTGTAGCATACTTCCTGTAGTATACTTTTCATTTATTTTCAAACTTTATCAATTGGGTTGGGATGAGTTTTGGTGAGGATGTTACTCTTATCATGATGCTTCAACACACAAAATTTGAGCAAAACCCAGTTCACGGATTTCAAGAGAAATACAAAATGGCTGTAGGTGATGGTGGCTCATTTATCAAAAAATATGGACTAGATTCTCTTGAAATTTTCAGTATTTGTTCATCTTACCTTAGTTCACATTCCCAATAAATTGCGCGTCCAACTGGATTCTCTTGAAATTTTCAGTATTTGTTCTTCTTACCTTAGTGCATCTTCCCACTAAATTGTGCAGTCAACAGATGCTCGGTTTGCAAGATGTGGTCAAATCAATTTCTACCATGTTTCATTTTCCATATCCCATAGCTCCAATGACTGATAGTATCTAATTAAGAAAAAAATTGGATAGCTTGGATGAAATATACGCGAATGGAATTTATTTCTATTACAACTCAATGCAAAATATAAAGAAGGATGTTGTATCACTTCAAGAGAAGAGTTAATTAAAAGTGAGGGTGACAATCCATGAACCAAGACAAGTTGTGAAAGACACCAGACTTCCAACAATATGGTTCATATTCAAAGGAAATATCTCAGACATTATGACCCATGAAATTCCCAAAAGACGAATTAATGATAAGCAGTAGAAGAGAAGACTCATCAAAATGTAAAATGATAGTCCAACAATAAAGCAGCTTATGCTCATTTCTCCTGCAACAATCAGTATAAGTGGGTGCCTACCACATTTTTCCATTGATGATGCACCTACTATATTTATTAACACATGGACTATAGAAACAATGACTGGTGTTGTGTGACCAGAAGAAAAACCGACAACTTTGAAGATTGAACTAGCATAAAATATAACAACACTGATTCCACAAAGTAATAACATTAGTCAACTCCAAAGATAACAACACATGCATATTTTCTTTGGAACAAGTCAAGTGTTCTGGTTTTTGGTAGACTCTTGAATTCCATTACCTTTGTTTCTTCACATGACACATTGCATTCCTTTTGTTTATAAAAAAGCTTACACTCTAGGTCATTAACAAACTGTAATACTTGACCTCCACCACTCTTTGTCAATTAATTTTTCAAATTTATTGAATCCATCAAACACATCCTTGGCACCCTTCAATGCAATGAGATTATTTGTTTCCAATGCAATGGATGGAGCTTCTATTTTATAATATCAGTATATGTTGCCATTGCATCCCTAGAGTTCCCTGAAGCATGTTGTACATATGCAAGTTGAATAGAAATGGGAGCTAGTTCATTCTCTATTTCCTCCTCAATGTATTCCTCTTATATCAAAATCTCTTGGAAAATCCTGTGTACAAGACGAAAAAGATCTTGATCTTATGAAAATTTCACTTTCTCAATTAGAGAACAACCTACATTATATGCCATCACAAATTTGTTGTTTAGGGTAACTTTTATCCTTGTCATTCACGATGAGTCTTTAGTAGACCTTCCACCAGTCTGCACCAGGTCCTAAAGTTGTTGGTCCTAAATTCTGCACCTGACTGTTAAAGGGGAAATCTAGGCCACCTAAAGTTTGTAATGATTGGTTTTTTACAAGTAGGTTTTATTGGTAATCTTAAGGATAGGTTTTCAAAATATGGTAATCTGGTTGGACAAGCCACACAGTATAAAAGTAGGTTCTCCTTTGCTAATGGTATGGGTGTTAAATGACAAATGAGGGTATGAGAAGACAAGCACAGACAATGACAACAAGTAATGCAATGAATCGCTTGTTTTTTGAAAACTAAGACTTAAAATAATATCTCGGGACTTAGACAAATATCCAGATGCAAATCATTCAACAAGTTGCAAAATAGTGGATCTTTCATTGAACAATAGTTGTATAATAGGTTGCATAATCAACAAGAGATAAACTAAAGTAGTAGCCGAAATAATAAGGAAATGTACATTGCACACATCACAAAATTTTCATTCAAGATAAGAATAAACACATAAATATTTGAGTAAAGAACACAATTGTCATCAACATATATTCACTAGGTATATCACTTTACAATTAACTGAGCAATCCCAATTCTTTTGTTGCTTCTACTTTCCTTCCAAAAACTCCCAACCCCTAAAACAAACAAATAATGCATATTTAATAGAGTTGCAGAGGTTATTGTCCATCTGGGACTAAGACCTAACTCTAGATAACCCATTGTAGAAAAATCTATCGATTTAACTAAAATATTGCATGGAGTACAACACGTATACATCAAACTGGACTTAATCAATAGAGTGGTTCTTATCACACATAGAAGACCACTCATTTATTTAATCTAAAATAATTCTAGAATTGATTAACTAAAAATTGCTATTGTCTCTGAGACTGAACTGATGCATGCGTTGGATGAACTGTAATTGGCAGGAACACTAAGAGTGAAAGTACAAGGTTTTCTATCGAGTCCTGACATGACTGCATTATGTTCGATGATTTAGGAGGGTAACTGGCTGCATGGGAAGATCTTCACTTGATCTTCTCCTTCACTGAATTTTTGGAGCAGTCTGTAACTGAGACTGAGACATAACTCTCTTTATGTAACAGAGCCTTGAACGTTAAGTGCACTTTGTTTCGACTCGTCAGCTGCCATCTGTACTTTTGAAAAGCTTGCTGCAAAGTTCGTCGGCCCAGCAGTCGTGGCAATAGACATGGAGTCAAGCCTCCAATAAGGGGTGATATGAGCGGATGTGGATTACGTGGAAGCGATAGGTGATATGGAGAGTAGTCGGGGGAAAAGGTGGTGAAAGTTGAGCGGTATCAAGAGTCTGAGTAGAGGTGAGTGGAGGTGACGCGGTGACCTGATGTCATATAAGCATGTGATTGTGGAGGTTGTCGAGTGTGGTTTGGTTCCACATCGCTCCAACCCCCACAAGTTGCCATGTACATTTCCAATAATACCATGGTTTTGATTGCGGGACCGCTCAAGGATATTAATGTTCAAGCATTTTCCGTCCCTGCAATGAAGTGTGGTTGTCGATCTTGTTGCAATATGTGATTTGGGTGGTCCTGCTACTTTAGCGCCCCTACTAGAGTTATGTTTTTCTGCCATATTAGAATTCCCTTATCTGATTTAGTGATGGTGCCAATTTAGATGCACGGTTTGTATAACTCCCAGAGTGATGTGGCAGTCTCTCAGTAATTCAACTGATATCCCTTTCTTACCTGCCGCAAAGATCAACGGTTCTTGTTGATTTGAGATCAACGGTCCACAATTACTTTGGGATTTCGAGCTTTGGGCCTTTTCAATGATTAGTTATTACAATCCTCCAGAGTGTCGTATTCCCAAAGTGAGAGATCTACCTCCACGTGGCCTCTTGATTCAGATGGTTGAGATTTACTTCAGAACTTCGGGTAATTCTTTCTCTAGTGTTTCGCTGCGCAAACCTCCCAGAGTGCTAAGTCTCCGAAGTGAGAGATCTGGCGTCATGTGTCCTTGTTGATGGATGGTCCATATGAAATCCATCCTTCAGGCCTTCGGGATTCCTTTACTCACTCATATTCTTATTATTTCCTCCTAGGGTGACATGGCTATGAAATGACGTGGTGCCCTGATGTCATATTATTTCATGGTTGTCGATGTGTCACATAAGGCGAGTGACATGTGTCAATAAAAAATGAGCGGATGACATGCCCAAAGTTGCGTGCACTGAATGCCACATGTTTTCTAATGGATGGGCACCACGCGTATGAACTGATGAGTGCCAAGTGTCTTTGACACTTCGGTGTTTCGACATTTAGGAGTTTATGTATGCTTGTGTTTGGAAATCCACAGAGGAAAATCATTGAAGTGATGCGATAGTTTCAACGTTCAGGAGTTTTTTTAATAAGATAACTCTGACATTTTGGCACTGAAGTCGTGGAATGGCCTTTGTAACTCTTGCAATTAAACCTCGTGCTAGTTCTGGAATGTCGATTATGTGAGATTCGTTGATCTGATGGCCTCTTAGATCCGCGGCATTGAAAATTGAACCTGACTATTTGCTTGTATTTCAAGCTCGAAATGGAATGCAAGAATGTTGTGTTTTTGCTCATGGTTGTTCCTTGTGCATACAACATACTTGATCGACCAATTGTAATCTCAATTAATGGGAAAACAAGATGACAAGTAATTCGAACCAAATCATGATATGTGTTTATCTTTCAAGAAAAACAAAAAAAATCTATAGAAAGAATCAGTCAAGCAAGAAAATAAGGAAACCAAGTCATTGCACAAATGAGAACTGACTTGACCACCTTTAAGAGGAAAGATTTCATGAAGGCATAGAGAAATGAGAGAGAAGAGGCAAGGGTGCAGACCTAGGTTACAACATTGGCTCCAACCAGGGATAACACTTCTCTACAAGGTGCTAAGAACAGTGGACCAGTGCCTTTGAATTTAATAACCTGCTCCCACCTCCCTTTTCTTACCTTTGTTTTGTCTTCCAGCCATGCATCTCTGAAAATTAACGTTGAAGCTAACTCTTGTTCCTTTGTTGGGTTATGGATACTTTATCTTCACACAACTAACTAATTGAATGCAAAAACAAAAGGAAAACATATATGGTATAACAGGGACCTTTCCTCATCCTTAAACAAATTAGTGTTTCAGGAAGCACCCATTTACTAGGCCTTCTAAGATCTTTGTATCGTCGAGATTGTGCAAGATAAATGTGTTACTTTCTAGAACCTCAACCACCTTAAAAGGGACAAACCAGAGGTTATCGGACTTATCATGCTTAGACTTGTCATCCCTTCTGGCATCCCACCTTAAGACTAGGTCAACTTCTTGAAAGATCTCCTTATTGGTTTTCTTGTCAAAGGTTGTTTTGATATTGTTCTGGTATGCTTCGGTCCTCTGATCCAGTGCTTCTCTCTTTTTTTGAACCTCTATAATATGAAAGATTCTCCTTTGGATGTCATTTGGCTCCTCAATATCTTCCCATAATAATTTTAGGACTAGTATACCAAGCTGAGTGGGAAAAACAATGTCTATTCCATAAACAAGTTGAAATGGTGAGGTTTCCAAAGACTTCTTGGTATTGATTCTATCGGCCCACAAAGCATACTTGAGTTTAGAGTCCTAGGATTTCTTTTTTTTAGTCAATAACTTCTTGATAATCCTGATGAGAGTTTTGTTTGATGAATCTACCAGACCATTCCCCTGAGGGTAATAGGGTGTGGAATGTCTCAAGGAAATGTTATGACTGCCAAAAAATTCGGTCATGGCTTTGGACTTGAATGCTTGGGCATTGTCTGTTATAATCTTGTTGGGGCAGTCGAATTTGGAAAAAATATTGGTTTCCAGGAAATTCATGATCAGATTGTCAGTGGCATTCCTGGTGGGCACATCCTCGATCCACTTGGTGAAATAGTCAGTGGCAGTGAGAATCCACTTGTGCTTCCCACTAGAGGATGGATTGATCTCTCCTATGAATTCTAACCCCCATTTCTGAAATGGACCACTAGCAGTGATAGGTTTCAGGGGTAGTGATAGTAACTTCTGTTTTCCTGCAAATTTATGACATTCATTGCAGGACCTAACAATAGTAAATATATCATAGAAAAGGGTGGGCCAGTAGTACCCTTCCCTTAGGATATTCAGAGTTGTGGCCTTCCAGTGCTGGTGTCCTCCACATACTCCTCTATGCATTTCTACTGTGACATTGTCGGCTTCATTTTCATCAAGGCATTTTAACAGGATGCCAGTAGGATCCCTCCAATACAAGCTTTGGTTTGAAATGTAGAATTTGATAGCCTTCAATTTGAGAGACCTGGCCTTTGTTTTATTGACATCTGGTGAACATTCCAAATGCTGTAGAAAATAAATGATGTTTTTATACCAAGGTGAAGAGGAGTAGTTTTCAAATACCTATAAGTTGTCTTGTCCAAGCTCTATGAGGGGTGCATCTAATTGGGTGAAGATTTGATGCAATTATAGCACCTTACAATTTGATTCTGATAACAACTTGGAAATCCTTGTCCTTTGATTAGCTTGGTGGGATTTATGCACAGGTCATACTCCAATAGTTTGACAATTCACTTCCCTATTTTTCCCTCATTGTTTGGCTGGACCAGAATCTCTTCGACACTGTTGCTAGGAACAAAGGTTGTTATGCTAGACTGTAATACATATACCCTGAAGGCCTTAAGCGCTTTGACCAGTGGATAAGCCTACTTTTCTAATATATCATACTTCATCTCAGCATCTTGTAGGACTTTGCTAAAAAAGGTTATGGGTTGTTCATGCCCTTCTCCATCTTTCTGCAGTAGTACAACAACAATGGTTTCCTCGGAAGCGAAGGAGAAGATGAAGAAATATTTAGTATAGTCAGAGATGGCTAATACAAGGGCTTCAACTAAATCTTTCTTGATCCTTTGGAATGTTGATTTTTCCTCTAGATAACATTTTATCACAACATCTTTCTTCAACATTTTAGTGATATGCTTCAGAATTTCAACAAAATTTGTCACAAAACGTCTGAGGAAGTTTATCTTACCAATAAAAGACTGAATATCTTTTTTATTTCTAGGGATCACAATCTCTTGAATAGCACAACCCTCTTTGGATCAATTTTTATACCTCCTTCTGATATGATGTGGCCCAGGAGCTTTCCTTCTGGCATGGAAAAGTGAGACTTCCTAGGATTTAGAGATATTCCATATATCCTTCATTTCTTGAAAACTTGCTCTAGATGTTGCAAATGTTCATCATCGGACTTGGAGAAAATGGTGATGTCATCTAAGTATATAACCATAAATTTGTTTTTTTCCCCCATGAAAGCTATGTCCATGGCCCTCTCAAAAGAGGCCCCTACGTTCATTAGCCCGAAAGGCATCTTGTCATACATGAATGTTCCCCATAGGGTGGTGAATGTTGTTTTTTATTTATCTTCCTCACACACTGCTATTTGGTTATAACTAGAGTATCCATATAACAAGGAAATTTTGTGTGCACCTACCACCCTCTGTAAAATACGATCCATCTTGGGGAGGGGGTAATTTTCCTTTAGAGAACACTTGTTGAGATTTCTGAAACTGACACACAAGAGTATCTTCCCATTTTTCTTCCTTACAGGTACTAAGTTGGCTACCTAGTTTGAGTACCTCAATGGTACAATAACATTGGCATCCAACATTCTTTTCATCTCTTTCTCAATTATGGACATTAACATGGGATTGAATTGCATAATATTCTGTCTGAATGGCTTGGAGACAACCTTCATAGGGATATTGTGTTGGATGATGTCAATGTCAAATGTCTTTAAATATTCATAGGACCATGCAAAAATATCAGCAAACTTTTTTATAAGACTGACATACCTGTCCTTTTGTTATGCAGCTATTACTTTGGACAACTTGATCATCTTGGGATTCTCAGTGGTCCCAATATTGCAATATGTTATCTCTTCTTCATGATTCTTCACAATAGCTCCTCTGTAGAGATCATTATTGTCAAACAACCTTTCCAATGGCACTAGTCCTCTTGGAATATGATTGGTTTTCAACTCCACAATATCATGACCAGCTACTATTTTCAACAGATGAGATGTTTGTTGATATTCTAATTCCTCATTTTTACCTTCTTGGCTTTCTTGATCAATTGAGATATTGGAGAATTCATCAATGGTATGTAGAAATCTCTGCAACTCTAGATCATCAATAAACACTTTCCTATGCTTTATGTTGTCTGGTATGGTTGTTCTATGCCTGATTTCCACTTGATATTTAATATTTGGGCCAATGGGAGGCCTGAAAGTGTTGGCAGCAAAGGCCGGAGAATCTTCCCTCTGATTCTACTCTCTGTGAATGAAGGAAATGTTAAATGCTAAAAATAAATTATCAATCAGATCCCATACCTCGTTTATGTATTGCTTGAGCCTCTATTGTTTAGCTTGATAGATATTCCTCACTTGATTGATGATCAACTCAGAATCACCAAAAACTGCTAGATAGTCAATGTCCATGTCTTTGGCAGCCCTCAATCCCAGCACTAGAGCTTCATATTCAACGATATTATTAGTAGTTTCAAACTCCAACTTATAAGAGAGTGTGATTACCTCTTCTGAAGGGGAAATAAGAAGTATACCTGCACCTGATCCTTCCTTAGGTGAAGATCCATTGAAATACATTTTCCATACTATGTTTGACTGACCTGTCAATGGATGATCTTTGGGTTGGCTAACTGGAATTTCAAGTTCATCATCATTTAAATGAAAAACAGATGAACCAATCTCATCCTCAACAACATAAATGGGGTGATTGCTTGGGTTATGATGATCAATGACAATGTAGGCTAACCTTACCTCTTTGTATAGCCTCCTATGTTCTCCTCCAAACACAGGGATGGTGGCATAAGTGAGGTCCATCTGTAAGGATCCTCCAACCTTCTTAGCCCAAGTTATGGATAAGAGCATACCAAAATTTGGGGGAATGTCATCCACAACAATATCCATCGCTACACTCTTCATTGGTAATTGTGCCAAAGAAACCACCATGTCCTTTATCAGTCTCAGAGATTTTAATTTCTTATAATCAAAGGAGTACAGGTCTTGGTAAGGTTTGGTGATCTCTAGACCTAGTTCTTCCATAACAACTTTGGGCATAACATTGTATGAAGATCCTAAGTCCATAAGACAGTTATGCATGATCTTATCATGGACATTTTAATATATATAGAATGGTGGAGAAGAATCAGATTCATCCTCAATGTGTGGACCCACAGTAATGGTTGGGTTCTCATCCTACCGACTAGTTACATTAGAAGATACAATAGAAGGAGTTGGTTGTAGAACTTTCATGATGGATTTTTTGAAAGGTTCATTCTTCCTCAGTTCTGTCAAAGGAACAAGGATCTTGATCTTGATCAACTCATGCTCTAGGATGAAAGAGTTTGGTGGCCTATCAACTTCCTTTATTTTAGGGGCTACATGTTTAGATGAGGGAGGATGTTGATTTTTAGATGGCATACCTTTACTTCAATTGGGAGGAACTTCAGCTTTTTTGTTATGATCAGAGGTAGTGGCTTTGGGATCCCCTGCTCTTGTCCTCAAATCATATTTTTTTGGGGGTTTTCCTTGAATAACTCCCTCTTCCCCTATCTGACTATCAAACTAATTTGGAAATTGTGCTACCTCATATTCTTTTTGTTTTAAGTGATTGGTATAATAATTTGTTTCATTGAAAAGCACAAAAATATTGTCCACTGCATCATTGTTTGCATCTATCTCCTCAATTTGATTGTTTTGGAAAGGAGGCACTACCCTTTGATCATCAACATTCCTCCTTTCTCTATGCATTACCTGAGGGGGATCATTAGGCCTTCTAAACTGGTTTGGATTTCTATTTCCAGCCCCTTGAAAAGATCTATTTGGTTGTTTAGATTCCCATTTCAGCTTAGTTATTTCAGATGTCAGGTCCTTCAAATTTTTGGTCATTTCATCAAGTTTGGGATCAGAGGTGGCTGAGTTAGAGGAGGCAGGGGAATCCTCTCTATGTTTCTTCTTGTCTTTATCAAATCTAGTCTTTAACATGTCTGATGCCAAGATATTGGACTCAACCTCAATGGTTGCTTCCTGCATGAACAACAAGGTGGTAGATCTTCTTTCCCTCGGTAGAAGGGAAAAAATCTACATCAAATTCATTGGCATAAGTGATCTTGGCAGATGCTTCATTGGTTTGATCTCATCTGGGATTCTACCATACATATTATTGAATCTCTTGGTGAAGTCTGAAATAGATTCACCATTCTTTCTCTTTAGGGCCCCAAACTCGGTGATGTAGTAGAGATAATATCTCCTATCTCCCCATTGTTTTATGAAAGTTTCATCCTATGCCTCGATATATGCAATGGAGGTTGGAGGAAGACCCCTTAACCATTTTCTTACCTCCCCATCTAGACTCTGCACAAACAACCTCATCCACACATCTGCATATTCAATGTTAAAGTTGTACGCAAAGCTGTAGAAGGCTACCAGATGTTCCTCAGCAGTTACATCACCTTCCCCATTATATCTTGGTAAATATTTCATGTAATATGTGGCTGGGAGGGCAGGTAATCCTACATGCAGAACAAGGGGTTCATATCTGGAAGAAATTATGACACCCATCATGTTAGCAGCCATGGCTTGGGCCACGGGAATCTGAGGATTTATGGGTGTTGGCAAATATTTAACAGACAGTGAATGCTTGTCATTGATGGAAAGTACAACAATGAAGGTGGGAATTATGAGAAGACATTGTAGAGAAGATTTGATTAAGCTCAGAAGCGATGGAAGTAAGCGGAACAAAGTAATCTCGGGAGGAGAATTAGCATTTTTTATTGTTGGATCCCATTTACAACTCTCGATGACCGTCAGATTAAGTGTTGATCGAGACTATTGATCCGAGACTCCATTCTGGAGTTTCGTGACTCGTGACATAGAGAGGCAAGAAACATAACTATCAAAATCATGATTTAATCACAACTATCAGATCAAATTTTTGTTCTGGACTGTTGATCCAGCTTCATCTCAGAGTTTCGCGACTCGCGACATGGAGAGGCAAGAAACATAACTATCAAACTTGCGAGATGAGAAATCGCGATTTAATCGCAACCATCAGATCAAAGTTGTGTTATGGACCGTTGATCCAGCTTCATCTCGGAGTTTTGTGACTCGCAACATGGAGAGGAAAGAAACATAACTATCAAACTCACGAGATGCGAAATCGCGATTTAATCGCAGCCGTCAGATCAAAGTTTTGTTCTGGACCGTTGATCCAGCTTCATCTCGGAGTTTTGCGACTCGTGACATGGAGAGGCAAGAAACATAACTATCAAACTCGTGAGATGTGAAATTGCGATTTAATCGCAGCCATCAGATCAAGGTGTGATCTGAACCGTTGATCCAGATCCATCTCGGAGCTTCGCCTATCGTGACTTGGAGAGGCAAGAAACATAACCACTGAACTCGCGAGATGCAAAATCGCGATATGATCTGAGCCATTGAATTAAGATCAGATCTGGACCGTCGAATCATAGGACAAGTCGTTGACTTGGAGTCAATGGAGCCCGGTGTGGAAACTCGTGAGATGCAAGATCGTGATAAGATCTGGACCGTCGGATCTATGGATATTTCAACCGTCGATCAAACTCAATGAAGTTTATAAACTTGAAAAATATAAAGTGCCTTTCTGGCACAGCCTATGGTCACCGCCGGTGGTCACGAGAAGGGAAGGATTCAGTTCAGATAAGCTCCATTTCGGGGTTTCAAGGATCACAACTTGGAGAGTCGATATGCCTCATCTCCAGACTCACGAAATGTGAATTCGTGAAAATCACTTTTTGAATAAGCGCTTGGTCATGGCCTTGGTCATATAGAGGAAGGACCTAGTATGGATAAGCTCCACCCCGGAATTTCGGGGGTCACATCTAGGAGTGTCAAGACACGGGACATACGAATGTCAAAATACCAAAAAGGTGAAATATCACTATAACCAGTGGTCACCACTTGTGGTCACGTAGAAGAGGGAGCTAGAGCAGTCAAGCTCCTTTTCGGAGCTCACAACATGAAGAGTCAAGATGTCTCATCACAGAATCTTTGAATTGTGAAAGTGTGAAATGCATAAATCACAGGTAATCCAATGGTGCATATGAAACTGAAGGAGATCGGAGGGCTATTGTTGCACGTCACAGTGTAACTGCCCGAATCACTGATGGTGTCTGCCAAAGGACTCAAAGACACTTCGAGGTGATTGACAGAGGAGATGAAGAGTCTCTGGGAATCTTCAAGAGGGATAAATTTTCTCATGGAGGCGATCGACAACTAGATGAGCATTGAAGCCTATAACTAGAACAAAGAAGGTGAGCTCATCTGTCACAGAGAAGATGAAGAGTCTCAACTGCCAGAGAGGTTGAGGAATATTAGCATAACATAGAGTAATACTGAATGAGTGGGAAAACGGCCAGAGAAGCTGACGAGTCACGATGATGATCAAACAGAGAACTCGAGTTGTGGAGGATATCAGTGCGGTATGAGTATGCAGAGATTTTGCGTGCATTGCATGCACAAGGTGCACAAAATCTATAAATACATAGTACAGAGAAAAGATGTGGTTGTTGTTGTTGTTGGGATTGTTGTGGATTTTGTTGAAGGTAATTCATGCATGAAGAAGGATCAGAGGGAAACAGTTGAAAAGAACAGAAGAAGAATTGTGTAGCGAATGGACATGGGGCACAGAGCATAAAAGCAGAAGAACAGAATTGGCAGTGGATGCATGTTGGAAGACGACAAGGAAGTCTGAGTAGAAAAATCTTACAAAACAGTGATGAGACTGGTAAGTTGTTATTGAACACTATATCACTATAATAGGATTCAGTATTTCATATTTATAATCCAGGGAGGTTGGGAGGTGCTAGGGAGGACTGGTGTCCTCAGAGGTTCAAGTGGGGGCTTGAACACAGGGAGTTGGTGCTTCCTTCTAGTTGGTGCTAGAGAAACCAGGGAGTTGGTGCTTCCTTCTAGTGGGTGCTAAAGAAAAATAGAGAGTTGGTGTTCTCAATAAGTTGCAACTTGCATAACAGAGGTTGTAGCCTCACAATGAGTTGGTGCTCAAATATATGATAATGTAGAGAATGTAAATAATACTTATCATATAAAGAAGAAGAGGTTTTTACCCTGTATGGGTTTCCTTGGGAAATATCTGTCTCTTTGTTTCTCATATATGTGACTGATGTTGAATGTGTCATTATTCATTTCCCTATAGTATTGTGATCATCATTGAGTGCCTTGTAAATATTTTAAAAGAAGCATACTTGTTTAAGCACAGGAACAACTGATTCACCCCCCCTCTTAGTTGTTCAACATTTGGTATCAAAGCCATCCCCTTTTATCTAAGGGTAGATCCTAGAGATTAAACATGTCAATCCATGAAGGAAATTCAACCAATAAGGCCCCTCTGTTTAATGGAACAAACTTTGCCTTCTGGAAAGTTAGAATGAGAACCTACATAATGTCGTTAGGTGTAGATGTCTGGGATGTGGTAGATATTGGTTATGTAAAGCCAGTTGTGCTAGCTA
>JZKD02S0070864.1:276309-302183 GCA_000966675.3 Picea glauca
AAGAAACATAACTATCAAACTCATGAGATGCAAAATCACGATTTAATCGCAGCCGTCAAATCAAGGTGTGATCTGAACCGTTGATCCAGCTCCATCTCAGAGCTTCGCCTATTGCGACTTGGAGAGGCAAGAAACATAACCATTGAACTCGCGAGATGAAAAATCACGATATGATCTGAGCCATTGAATTAAGATCATATCTGGACCATCGAATCATAGGACAAGTCACTGACTTGGAGTCAATGGAGCCTAGTGTGGAAACTCATGAGATGCGAGATCGCGATAAGATCTGGTCCATCGGATCTATGGATATTTCAACCGTCGATCAGACTCAATGAAGTTTATAAACTTGTGAAATATAAAGTGCCTTTTTGGCATAGCCTATGGTCACTGCCGGTGTTCACGAGAAGGGAGGGAGTCAATTCAGATAAGCTCCATTTTAGGGTTTCGGGGATCGCGACTTGGAGAGTCGAGATGCCTCATCTCCAGACTCATGAAATGCGAATTCATGAAAAGCACTTTTTGAATAAGCGCTTGGCCATGGCCTTGGTCATATAGAGGAAGGACCTAGTGCAGATAAGCTCCACCTCGGAATTTCGGGGATCGCGTCTGGGAGTGTCGAGACACGGGATCATATGAATTATGAAATACTGAAAAGGTGAAATATCGCTATAACCGATGGTCATCACCTATGGTCACGTAGAGGAGGGAGCTAGAGAAGCCAAGCTCCTTTTTGGAGCTTGCAACATGAAGAGTCAAGATGTCTCATTGCAGAATCTCCGAATTGCGAAACTGCGAAACGCATAAATCACAGGTAATCCAACGGTGCAGATGAAATTGAAGGAGATCGAAGGGCTATTGTTGCATGTCATAGTGTAACTTCCCGAACCACTGATGGTGTCTACCATAGGAAAAGACACTTCAGGGTGATTGACAGAGGAGATGAAGAGTCTCTGGGAATATTCAAGAGAGATGAAGTTTCTCGTGGAGGTGATTGACAGCTGGATGAGCATTGAAGCCTATAATTGGAACAGAGAAGGCGAGCTCATCTGTCACAGAGAAGATGAAGAATCTCAACTACCAGAGAGGCTGAGGAATCTTAGCATAACATAGAGTAATGCTAAACGAGTGGGAAAATGGCCAGAGAAGATGAAGAGTCATGATGATGATCAGACAGAGCACTCGAGTTGTGGAGGATATCAGCGCGGTATGAGTATGTAGATATTTTGCGTGTATTGCATGCACAAGGTGCACAAAAGCTATAAATACACAGTACAAAGAAGAGATGTGGTTGTTGTTGTTGTTGGGATTGTTATGGATGTTGTTGAAGGTGATTCATGCATGAAGAAGGATCAAAGGGAAACAGTTGAAAAGAATAGAATAAGAATTGTGTAGCGAATGGACATGGCACACAGAGCATAAAAGCAGAATAACAGAATGGGCAGCGGATGCATGCTGGAAGACGGCGAGGAAGTCCGAGTAGAAAAATCTTACAGAACAGTGATGAGACTGGTAAGTTGTTATTGACCACTATATCACTGTAATAGGATTCAATATTTCATATTTATAATCCAGGGAGGTGCTAGAGAGGACTGGTGTCCTCAGAGGTTCAAGTGGGGGCTTGAACACAGGGAGTTGGTGCTTCCTTCAAGTTGGTGCTAGAGAAACCAGGGAGTTGGTGCTTCCTTCTAGTGGGTGCTAGAGAAAAGAAAAGGGTTGGTACTCTTAGCAAGTTGCAGCTTGCATAACAGAGGTTGTAGCCTCACAATGAGTTGGTGCTCAAATCTATGATAATGTAGAGAATGTAAATAATACTTATCATATAAAGAAGAAGAGGTTTTTACCCTGTATGGGTTTCCTTGGGAAATATATGTCTCTGTGTTTCTCATATATGTGACTGATGTTGAATGTGCCATTATTCATTTCCCTGCATTAGTGTGATCATCATTGAGTGCCTTGTAAATATTTTAAAAGAAGCATAATTGTTTAAGCACGGGAACAACTGATTCACCCCCCCTCTCAGTTGTTCAACAATGGGAGCTACAGGGGTGGATGTTTGACTGCGTGATGAGGTAGAGTCAAGAGTTGAATATTCCTAAGGTTCCTTAGAATTATGATTCTCAAGGCTAGCAAATTCAAGATACTTATGATGATGAAGATAAGTAGACTCTTTAGGCACAACTTTACCCTTGAGGGGGGAGGCATATCTCTGAGATATGGTGGATTTTCTTAGTTTCCTTTCTGGCTCAGAGAACATTGTGTCCTTCTCAGGGTTAGCATGAGCCTTGGTGTCTTTGATTTGTTCATCTTTAGACTTGTTGAATCCTTTTATGGGCGCCAGTATTTCTTTCGTAAATTTTACTCAGTGAAGTTTCCATTATATTATTTAACCATGGAGTCACCAAGTGAAAGATATGTAGTCTAAATGTTTTTGGTCTTTGTTCACCACCAAAAATCAAACCTGATCATTGTTGTTCTCCCAGGGAAAGATATTTTTTTACTCCATTCCCCGACAGTGGGGCCAGAAGATGTTGGTCCTAAAGTTTGCACCTGACTGCTAAAGGAAAAATCTAGGCCACCTCAAGTTTGTAATGATTGGTTTTTTACAAGTAGGTTTTGTTGGTAAGCTTAAGGATAGGTTTTCAAAAGATGGTACTCTGGTTGGACAGGCCACATAGTATAAAAGTAGGTTCTCCTTTGCTAATGGTATGGGTGTTAAATGACAACTGAGGGTATGAGAAGACAAACACAAACAACAACAACAAGTAATGCAATGAATCACTTGTTGTGTGAAAACTAAGACTTAAAATAATATCTCAAGACTTAGACAAATATTCAGATGAAAAGCATTCAACAGGTTGCAAAATAGTGGATCTTTCACTAAACAATAGTTGTATAATAGGTTGCATAATCATCAAGAGATAAACTAAAGCAGTAGCCGAAAGAATAAGGAAATGTACATTGCACACATCACAAAATATGCATTCAAGATAAGAATAAACACATAAAGATTTGAGTAAAGAACACAATTGTCATCAACATATATTCTCTAGGTAGAGAACTTTACAATTAACTGAGTAGGCCCAATTCTTTTGTTGCTTCTACTTTCCTTCCAAAAAATCCCAACCCCTAAAACATACAAAGAATGCATATTTAATAGAGTTGCAGAAGTTCTCGTCCATCCGGGACTGAGACCTAACTCTAGATAACTCATTGTAGAACAAACTATCAATTTAACTAAAACATTGCATAGATTACATCATGTATACATCACACTGAACTTAATCAATAGAGTGGTTCTTATCACACACAGAAGACCGCTCATTTATTTAAGCTAAAATAATTTTTGAATTGATTAACTAAAAAATGTTATTGTCTCTGAGACTGAACTGATGCATGCGTTGGATGAACTATGATTGGAAGGAACACTAAGAGTGATAGAAAAGGGTTATGTATCGAGTCCTGGCATGCCTACATGATGTTCGATGATTTGGGAGGGTAACCAAATACATGGGCAGATCTTCACTTGATCTGCTCCTTAACTGAATTTCTGGAGGGGTCTGTAACTGAGACCGAGACATAACTCTTTGTATGTAACATAGCCTTGGCCATTAAGTGCACTTCATTTCAACTCATCAGCTGCCATCTGTACTTTTAAAAAGTTTACTGGAAAGTTCGTCGCCCTAGTGGTCGTGGCAGGAGATGTGGAGTCAAGCATCAAATAAGGGGTGATATGAGCAGATGTGGATTACATGGAAGTGATAGGTGATATGGAGAGTAGTCCGGGGAATAGGTGGCAAAAGTTGAGTGGTAGCGGAAGTGTAAGTGGAGGTGAGTGGAGGTGACGTGGTGACCTAATGTCATATAGGCACATGATTGTGGAGGTTGTAGAGGGTGGTTTGGGTCCACACAACTCTGACCCTCGCAATCCCCCACAAGTTTCCATGTACCTTTCCAATAATACCATGGTTTTGATTGCGAGACCGCTCAAGGATGTTAATGTTCGGGAATTTTCTGTCCCCGTAATGAAGTGTGGTCATCGATCTTGTTGAAATCTATGATCTGGGTGGCCCTTCTACTTTAGCTCCCCTGCTAGAGTTCTATCTGTCTACCATATTAGAACTTTGTTATATGATTTAGTGATGGTGCCAATTTACATGCACGGTTTGTATAAATTCTAGAGTAGTACGGGCCCGGAGTGATTTGGCAGTCTCTCGGTACTTCGACTGATACCCCTTTCTTACCTAACGCAAATATCAGCGGTTCTTGTTGATTTGAGATCAATGGTCCACAATTACTTCGGGAGTTTGGGTTTCGGGCCTTTTCAATGCATAGTTATTAAAATCCTTTGGAGTGTCATATTCTCGAAGTGAGAGATCTTCCTCCACGTGGCCTCTTGATTTGGAAGGTTGAGATTTGCTTTGGAAATTCAAGTAATTCTTTCTCTATTGTTTCACTCCGCAAACCTCCTGGAGTGATAATTATTCGAAGTGAGAGATTTGGCACTGCATGTCCTTGTTGATGGACGGCCCAGATGAAATCCGGGCTTCGGGCCTTTGGGAGTCCTTTACTCACTCAGCTTCTTCTTGTTTCCTCCCTAGGTGATGTGGGTTCAAAGTGACGTGGTGGCCTGATGTCATATGATTTCATAGATGTTGATGTGTCACATAAGGCGAGTGACATGTGTCACTAAAAAATGAGCAGATGACATTCCCAAAGGTGCTTACACTAAATTCCACATGTTTTCTAATGGATGAGTGTCGTGCATCTGAACTAATGAGTGCCAAGTTTCTTCGACACTTTTGAGTTTCATCATTCGGTAGTTTATGTATGGTTTTGTTTTGAAATCCATGGAGGAAAATCACTGAAGCGATGCAACGGTTTCAATGTTCGGGAGTTTTTTGAATAAGACATCTCTGACGTTTTGGCACCAAAGTCGCAGACTGGAATTTGTAACTATTGTGATTAAACCTCTTGTAGTTATGGGATATCGATGGTGTGAGAGCTGTTGATCTGATGGCCTGTTAGATTTGCGTTGTTGAAAATTGAACCTGAATGTTTTCTTGTATTTAAAGCCTGAAATGGATTGTAAGAATGTTGTGTTTTTTCTCATGGTTGTTCCCTGTGCATACAACATACTTGATCGACCCGTTGTAAGCTCAATTAATGGGAAAAAAAGAATATAATTAATTCGAACCAAATCACAATATGTGTTTATCTTTCAAGAAAAACAAAAAAACTTTGTGCAAAGAATCATTCAAGCAAGACAATAAGGAAAGCTAAGTCATTGAACAAATGGGAACTGAATTGACCAACTTTAAAAGGAAAGATTTCATGAAGGCATAGGGAAATGAGAGAGGAGAGGAAGGGGTGTAGACCTAGGTTACAATAGTACCTAAATCATCCCCCAACCACTAGATTTTGATTTGGAGTTGTGCTCATACGTAAACCAATGAGGGGTTTCAGGAAATCAATGAGGATATTTACTAGAAGAACAACAATCATATGTGAAAAAAATGTTGATCACCATCATGTGAGGGTACATAGTATGTGATATGGAATCAAAAAATGGTATAATATTATGGGATCTCAAGATATGAATGTCTCCTCCCGCCAATTGAAGATGTTTTCCATCCTCGGAAAATAGGATAAATAGGAAAGGGCATATGAGAGTGGTGAGGAAATCATAAGGGGCATAAATAATTTTTCAAATACACTTCTTCTATCATCAAGGAATTATTGATTAAATATTAGAAAATGACATACTTTCACCTCCCTGATAAGTCCATGAGATATGCATCTGAGAGATCTTGTGATAATGGAGGAATCTCTTGGTTTCTATTTCTATATCATGGCTATGAAGTGAAGCAATATGATATGAATCATGTTGCTTTCTTTCTCTTGGATGGAGGAACAAAGGATAAGATCTAAAACTGGAACCTCTGTTCCTTTTTATTGTTGGAACTAATCTACTAGAGATGAAATTTTTATTTGAAAAATATGGAAGTTGCAAACTTTTTTTAGTGATATGAAACCATAAAGTCTTCAATCGTATCCAAACCCATTGTACAATTCTAACCATGTGAATGAATGTGCTGAAGTTGAAAATGGGAAGAATTCGTTGGATTACCAATCATTAGTGGATATCGTTAACCAATGTGAGACAACTCACCATTAATGAAAATGAGTCTCAAGGTACCATAGTACATTTTGACAAGTATGAATGAATTTCTTGAAGTCGAGTCACTTACATAATCTGACAATCAGGAGACACTAATGGGTTCCCATCATCATCAATGAGGGAGATTTCCATTGATGGATGCAAGCCCTAAGATACTATAATATATCTCTAATCTTGATCCTAGATAAGGTGCTATGTTGCTGGGACAAGGTTTGTTGGAAGGAGGGGCTTAAGGAATCCCATATCATCCAACCCAAGCATAGAACAATGATTTGAAGAACCATAGATGAAAATGTTTCACTATCAAGCAGGAGTTTATTTGAAAAAAATGAAGGGAATAGTGAGGTAACTTAGCCACAACTCAACATGCAAGTGATCTAAGATACTGTATTCATGGGTTAGGAGTGGATGAAGTAGGAAATCATGGTAATCTTGTAAAGGAGAAATGGGTTGAATTCATGATCTGGTAGTCGTAGTAAGATGAAAATTTTAATATCGGATACATAAGAAAACAAAAGTTTGAACTTTAACATGGGTGTATTATTAAGCTTGGAAGAGGAAAATAAATGATCATGCCATGACATAATGGGCTTCCAGAAGGCTTTATTTAGCAATACTGGCATGGTGGATGTGACTAGGCATGGTATGAGTTTGACCTATCTTTGACACTGGTCTACACTTGGTATTATTTTGATGTAGATGTTTGGATGACATACCCTTCTAAAAAAAATGGCTTTGAAAATCACTTGTGCATAGATTGACCTTCTTGATCCTCCCTGGACCTGCAAAAAACTAGCTTTTTCCTGCAATAAAACATGAGATCATGGAAGAAGAGAAGCACGTGGGCTCTCTTCATCCATAATATATGAAAAAAAAAATTGACAAGTAGTGCTTATGAAACAAATCTAAGGAAGATAAATAAAACAAAATGCATTTTTTACCTGATGAGGAGTGGTGTCCAAATGAGACCTCCCATTGGTATTTAGGTGATAATTTCTTCGTTTGATGTCCGATTTGAGTGATTCCAAATCCAAATGAAATCATATTTAGAGGGATATCTCCAGTAGAAATAGGTTTTTTTAATTCCATGATATTATATGCAAAATATACTTATAAACAATCTGCATGACAAATTTGTTTTGAATTTCTGCCTAGACCAACATTCACTATCTTGATCATAACATTTTTGTTAAAGGTCAGATTGAAGTGATTCCACTTGGAGATTAAAGTAATTTCATGTAGGTATCTCCAATAGAAACATGTTTTGGATACCAATGGGTTAGCCCGAGTGGTTGAATGTTGTGGTTGTTTCAAATGAGGTCTTTGGGTCGAATCCCTGGCCAACTAATAGTTGAGATTTGTGGAGCCTCACTTGATGCCCCCACCAGGGTAGGCCCATAATCAGGTCAATTGTTTAACCCTGTTAACTCGGAGGGATTTTGTGACAATGTTTCGTGGATGTAGCTAGAACCGATTTCAATGCGGTGAATCACACGGAAAAAAAAATAGAAACATGTTTTGAATATAATAAGGATTTATGGGTCTAATGTGCGAAGGGGCATCCTAGGAAACATAGTTTTAGGAATGCAGATTTATGATTGTCAGTTAGTATTTTGGGCATAAATTTATTGTATAATATTAAAATTGAGTGATTCAAATTGCGTTGTAAACTAGATTCATAGGATAATACACCATATAAATAGGTTTTAAAGATCTTTCCATTTAGGCATCCAAAAATTGGTTGTCCTAACTATGTTCTTGAGCTTCCTACTCTACATCTAGTCAATGTTTTCGTCTAAAATTTTTCATTTGAGACCCAAATTGGGATAGAAACTATATTCCAAGGACTATCTCCCTTAGAAACAGGTTTGAAAAATTCTCAATTTTAGTCCCTCAAATCTCAACTATCCCAACTTTGTTTTTAAGAGGTTTCCAATGTCAATTTACTACAAAAAATAAAAATATGACAATTTTTCTCCTAAAATGTGATCTAGGTATGTGGGATTCTTGGTGAGTGTGTCTATGATGATGTTATGATTTTATCCCACAAAAAATATCCAATATCCATCTTATAAATCTTAAACATAGCTTTTAGAAAACTTATGGTATGTTGATGAACCTGTAAAAAATCGTCACTCTATTATGCAAATTTGGAAAAAAAAAACTCAAAAATCAAACGAATTACATTGTATTGTCCTCTGGAAAGATCTTATCCTTCCTTGAAATCCTTCTTCATATACATCCCTTCTCCTTGTAGATCTTCCTGCCAATGTGTTAGTGGATGGAGTGGTTCTTACTGCATCACGAGTGAAAATATTGAAATGATTTATCAAGAAATATATCTAATTCAATTTATAAAATGATAACTAAAATCACTACAAATTAAACTCACTTGGATAAAAAGAAACACACTTATTTTCAAAAAATGAAACAATGAGGTTTCGAAGAAACTCACTAAAGTGAATGTGTCTAGCTAGAACCCTTTCAGAAATTTTGAAGTAAGGGCACCTTTTCTTCTTACCACTTCTCCTCCCCCGAGTTGGAATTGTAGATAAATTGCACACTAAATAGGAAACAACCTACCTATGATCTAATCCCTTCAGCACCTCCTTGACAATGACGACAAAAATGTTAGTCAACTTATATGTATAATTTATGGACATTAAATCATCAATGTGTGAATTCGTAAACTTAGAGATGTAAGAAAAATATGTGTAGGATCAAAGACTATCATATCTTATCTAAAAAGCATTCAGAAGTTAAATATAGGATATATGTGTTAACTGGGGTGTCAACACAAAGCCCCTTCACTATAAGCTACAATATTTTACAATGAATTAGAAAATTGCTCTTGCAACCTCGAAGAGTTGCAATGTGTATCCCTAACCTTCAATAAACGATCTTTCTTCTACCAAAAAACCAATGTAAATGCAAGAGAGAAAGGAAATCTTTGAGATATGGTGATCATTGAGGTATATTCTGCATTGGGCTAGATAGTAGCAAGGTTTATCTAAGGGAACCAATCCCAATATTTCACCTACTCTAATGGTCCAGCATTCAAGGGATTTGAAAGAGGAATTTCACTTATGAACTATGGCCTTCAGTGGAAGATATAACCTCTGCAAGGATTCACACAAAAAAATTGAAAACAAGTGAATATAAATGAAATCAAATGCAGAAATGAAACACACCACATTTCATCAATCATTGAATATTTCTTACTCTATACACCAGTGCTTCATTTGGTATATAGAGAATCAAATGAATGAATATTAAAGAGAGAAATGAAATCCAATGCGAACATGAAAAAAATCGCAGTTGCATAAAGGAAAACACTACCATGATCCATCTGGAGTGAGATTAACTCTCTCAAGAACAAGGTAGTGAACTAAGCTACAAAATCATAAACTATATCAAATCATAAAACATAATAAAACTATAAACTTACAATCCATATGGAGGAAATTCTCAAAATGTTTGATTCACTCCATTATAAGTTGGACATATGATCTAAGAGTCCTCCTCTTGGAATGAAGAAGACACTCTTATTTATACATAATTTGCTTTGAGAATAAGATAAGCAACTAATAAATTCAGATCCACTTTTCTCTCATGTAGTTACAACCAATTCGCTAATAATTAGAAGATAATTATCTCTACAAATCCTCTAACAAATATATAATATATTTAATAAGAAATCTTATCAAAACTTCCATGATTCTTCTCCATCAAAAATGCTTTGAGCAATTATCCCAAATCCTCCTTAAATCTTCAAAGGTTGAGGATGAAATTCGAATTTGAGGCTAAGTGGTAAAATTTGGCATTGTTGGAATCTTTAATTTGACTTGTAATCATCACCAAACTAACCCATCTTTCAAGGTTAAATGAGAACATGTTATTTTTCTAATATTTAATCATAAATTCATTTAAAATACTAAAATAAATTCTTTGGAAAATAATAAGTTTAATCCCTCATATAAACATTAAATGGTCTTAATGCAAGATTACAGGAAAATGAAAAATGATTAAAAGTAAAGGAAAATGTTGTGATATAATGGTAAAAAGGATGGTAATTTGGTGAGTCACTCAACAGTCAAATTTTGCTTCCATATTGAACAAGGACTGTGAAGGGTTAACAACACTTGAACTCGCCTGCTCTTTCTCAAGTTCTTTCTACGACTCATTTTCTAGGTCTTCATTATCTTTCAATTCTTCATATAATTCGATCTATGAGTTTGAGCCTCCATCATCATTGAATGGTTTGAGCTTTCTTGCTAGAGTCGCCATGAGGAGGTTCATATTCTGGTTGATATCAATGAAATATGCTTCTAACCTCTCAAATATCTCTTCTATTGGATCTCGAGGGTTGTTATGAATAGACTCATTTGCCATGGCTAGGGTTCTACGAATTTATTCTTAAATTGTTTCTAGATCCCTGCAACTTTACTAAAATACCCCAAGAAAACTTGCTCTAATACCAATATGATAGATAAAATATGGAGAATAGATAACAATAAAATAAAATCACATACCATTCACAAAATAACACAAAACTTTTCTCTGGGAAACCCTTACGGAATAAAACCCAAGTAGAAGATGAGGTTTCTCTGCTCTATTTTGTCTGGTATGGAAATAATGCAAGTACAAAGGAGAAGGCACTCTTTGTGGAGTTTCCTGAGACCTGTGGCTTGTTAGGCTGCTATAAAACATTAACCTCCTCTGTTATGCTCTATAATTTCCCACTCCTAGTTTTTCTACTCTGCCATGGAACAAAATACAATAACATAGAATGGAACCCCTTCTCCTCTTAACAGCCTAGTATTTAACATAGCTCAATAGCCATCTAGGGGTAGGGTTTTGACTTCCTCAATCCTCAATTGTGATAAGGTTTTGTACCTTCTATAATGTTCTTAGAAAATACTCTAAATGGATAGCCCCACATGTTTAAGTAATGGAGGATGATGTGTCATCCACTCACACCATGGTGATCAATATGGTAGGTCAACTTTCTGGAGGCATAACTTTCACACATGAACTCTAATTGAAATTATTTTTGCATTATTGGAAAGGTATATGTGTGTGTAATATAGAAGGTGACTCCATAGTAAGGTTTGGACCATCAAAAAGTGTATTTTTATGCCTAAAAATGGCTCCATAATATTTTAGACAAATTTTTGGACCGCTAAAATAGATCTACAAGTTTATTCCTCCAATTTTTTCACCCATAAAGCATCGAGATAATGAAAAATAATAAATTATCCAATCCGGATCAAATTTCATCATCAAAATCTATCATGAACCATCATTATAATAAACCTCTATCAAGATGTTTAATGAATGTCTAGATGAATCAACATCAACAATCTAAGCAGTAATGAATCAAAGGCCATTCTAATAATGTCATGTCTAATCAGTATTAAGACCATATATTTGAACCATTAAACATTAATGTTATATAATAATATTAAGAAGTGCCTAAACAATTAATAACAATGTTATATAATCATCAAACTCTCATCTTTTGAAATGTGGGTGTTACATCTCCCCCCTCAAAGAGGTGATGTTTTCGAAGACAACCCAATCAAGTAAAATATTAGCACCATAATATTCTCTATTGCACCAAATATGTAATCAACCACATAAATTATAGTTCAATATAGTGGTCATAGTGACAAGCCTGTTGGGCCTCAGTTTTGTCATTAAAAAGCCACATAAACCTTTTTCATTTTAGCCATATCCACCTCCCTTTTTCCTCACTTTTGTGCATTTTGACTACGTTTTACCCCAATAAAGATGAATAAACCCACAAAAAAGGTATTTTCACTATTTCATTTTAATTTTGGTTATTTAGAAAATTTAAATATTGAAAATTCATTTTTTATTGGTTTTTACAAGAAATAAATTATTCTGGTAATTCTCCATTCGTCGATTTGGTTCCAAACAACTCCAGGCAAATCACAAACATGGGTTTTGTTGCTAGGACTCTCAATATGGATGTATTTTGTTTAAATTTTTCTTAGGTTGACTGTACGTGCCTCTAGATCATAGGAAAATTTATAGTCAACACTCATTCAATAATTCCAGTGTAGAACAATTTCAAGATAAGGAAGAAATCGTGGAAATTGGATTTGATATTTTGCATGAAATTTATCATTCAAAAACACATTTTCATTTATATATTTACTTCAACGCTAGCATCTTTGCCACAAAATTGTGGGTACTCATGGATTCCAAAGATAAGGGCACACTCTACCTCAACTCCAATACACTAATATGATTTGGGAATTTGTCACATGAGGTCATCATTTGCATACCAATCATTTCCATATTCATAGCGATCCCCAACTCTTGTATTAGTTTTAATTTCCAAAGTTGTATTTCAAGGGGAAAATATCGAGACACATCTGTGCTTCCAGGAGATGGCATAGAGATTCTCCTATTAGCTCCAATGCAAAATGATTCAAAGAAGAGGGCATGTTTAACATGGCAATCTGGAAACCTAAATTTAGCATAATACTCTATTATGAAGGGCATATTAGTGCTAGGATATCTATCCCCTATTTTTAGCATGATAGTGATTTGAAGGGATTCAATGGTATCTCTTTAGCAATCAAATCCCCCTTGTTTTGTAATTTTATATAAATGGTAGAAATCGCCATGAAATGGAGGGATTCAATTTTATACAGAAAAATATGAATTGAAGATTGTAGCATCTTTTTTTATCAATACAAGTGATCTGATTTTCTCCATTATGTAGTCTTCCTACTATGCATGTACCAAGCCTAGAGGCCCCCCTTGCTCTGGTTCATGTTGCATTCGTAAATATTTGTACATACCTTTGTTTTTCTGTAACTTTTTATTTGGTAAATATTCTTACTCCATTTAGTATAGATTAGCTTTATATTCATCAGATTCAGAATTAGACTTCATTTTAGTTTTATTTATAGTCAAGAAAGAGTTAGTTTTCAAAGTTAAAACTACAACTAAGGACCACAATAAATGCTTGGCTTAGAGCCTTTTAATTTGATTTGATTAATGAATGTGTGTGTTAAATATTATTTTCAATCCTCAACCTTCACAAGTTAGAAAAGTATTGTTGCAAGATCCATCATTTGTTAAGGCAACGAAATCTTGTAACCCGATTTTCTACCAATGAAATTGTGATAACTTTAGATTGGATTAATTAGAACTTAACTTAGAAAATTTTCATTTGAATGTGTAACAAATATTCTATTCCAATCATCAATATCCACACATGAAGAGAGTATTGTTGTGAGTCATTTGAGGTGTGATATATCATAACCAGAGTTTCTACCTTTGTAAGTGTTGGATTGCTAAGAGGGGGGGGTGAATCAATAATAGAGCAATGTAATCCTTTTTAACCATATAATGCAAGTGTTATATTAGTGTAGCATTATCATCCAATAATTGTAGAGTCAATAAACAATGAAAAAATGAGAAATCATACACATACACAGTACACCAGTGTTTTTACGTGGAAACCTAAAGCGGGAGAAAACCACAGAATGATTTTTCTTATATGTCTTGAAGAATTGCATTCATTGGAAGCGCCAACTTAATTTGTTTTCTAGATGCATCTGGAAGGATGCTCCAACCCCATAGTTTCTCAGGATACAACCTGAGGGAAGCTGCAACTCCCCAATTCTCTAGCTACAACTAGAAGGAGGCTACAACCGCCTATGTTCTTCGGCTACAACCGGAAGGTGGATAAAACCACACATCCTTGTCCCGTTCAACCACCCTGATGTATATATAGAATGATGGAACCATTGTCACACTATCACTTTGAGATATACTGTTGTAAACCTGTACCAATAAACCTACACCAAATAACCTGTACCAATAAACCTGAACCATGTATCAACCATGCATCAACTTGTACCTCAACCTATACCATAAAAAATTGCATCCAACCATGTACCAAGTATGTTCCAATCATGTATCAACTACTCATCAACTATGACTCATCAATATGTACCAACATCATCAACTATACACCTTGTGTATGTGCCAACTCATCAACTACTTGTCTCAACCATGTACTCAACATGCACCTCAACCAAAAGACCTCATCAATTTCATCATTCAAATATGATTTGTAACTCTGTAATAGACCTGGTGTATATTATCACATACCTACAAACCTTCCTTAACTTTGAAAACAAGAGGCTAGCATTTTCATCAAACTTTTCCTTAGTCTCACATGACTAGTTTTGGATTAGTCAACAACCCTAACTTGAAATACTCATAACTATGTACCTGTAATGAATAAATATCTAAAAATAGTACACAATGTTATTTAGTATGTTTTATGTAATTCCTCCGGGTGTCACTACTTGTAACCTCTCAGAAAATGAGTTATAGCAAAAATGGCATAGCTTGTTGAACTCTGGCTTATTCTAGAGAGAAAACTTGTAAAGTGTACCCCGCACAGAATATTTGTTGTATGGATATGAAAATTTTACAAAGAATAGCATAGCCTGTACTCTAACCAACACATTTGGTCTTACTTAATTTGGATCTTTTATGAAGAATTTATGACGTTTTTAACCGAAACACTTGTTTTAGACTAGTTTCAGGACTAGCCACAAACTCTATTTTCCACGGAGTGTAACTCCAAAGCTACAACGACCCACAAGCTGAAATTTGTACCTCGACTACTTGGATATGTTTTCTCAATTTTTTATCACTTTCACGATATGAATCAATATAGAAGAAAAATTATTGTGAAATTGTGAGATGACCTGTAAATAACATACCTTAGAAAGCATCATCAAAAGAATTTATCCTCCCTTGAATTTCGACCTTCTTTACTTCACCTTCTCTCTTAAATTCGGCTTTGATATCCTCAGTCACCCTGTAGATATTCAATATTCTCAAGTGTGATATAAAATTAGAGAGCCTTGCCTCTTATTTATAATTTCATGTAGCTTCCTCAAGGGGTTACCTTTTAACCATCTTAACCCACTTTCCTTATTTTAGGGTTAACCAACTTCTAAACACTTGTCCAATTAGTAATTTATCCATTAAATTTATTATTTAAATAATTTATTTTGTATCCAATTTGACTTATAGTACACTCATCACTTCACTTTACCTCAAGTGGTTACCTTCTAACCATCTTAAACCACTTTCCTTATTTTAGGTCTAACCCACTTCTAACCACTTGTCAACTTAGTAATTTCTCCATTAACTTTATTATTTAAATAATTTATTTTGTATTCACTTTGAATTATAGTAAACTCATCACTTTATTTTATTATTTACCTTCTAAAAATCTCTTAAACCACTTTGAATACTTTGACCTTTTGCGGCTTATAGATGACTTATGAGGGTTCTCCAACTTCACATGGTCATAACTCTCTAACCATGAGGAGTTATATGACGTTCCACATACCATTGGAAATAGCATGACATGCACTATCCATATAGAATAGTATTTCCTGCAAATATATCAAAACTAATACCATTATCCATCAAAAAAACTTGGGTCCATTAACCAAACCTAGGTTATCCAACTTCTCATGGCCATAAATCTCTAATCGTGAGGTGTTATGTGACGTTCCACATACCAATGGAAATAGAATGACATGTACCATCCATATAGACTAGTATTACCTTAAAATATATTAAAAATCATACCATTATACATGAAACAACCTTGGGTCCATTACCCAAACCTTTGTGCTACCAGAATTCGTTATCGGACTTTCTCCAAGGGTTGACATCAATCACTAAGGGTTGAAAGTTGAAATCAATCTACAATATCAGTCTCCAATGGTTGACATCAATGAAAACCAACAATCCATACCAACTATCCATCAACCTAAGCCAACTGTCTCACAATATCCCCCTTTGGCATTGATGGTAACACTTAGTCATGATAACATTCATGCTTATACTCCTCATCAATGTTTCTATCTCTCCCCCTTTGACATCAATGGAAAAGGGTATCTCCCTTTGGGGCTTCTCCCCCTCACTGAACTCTCCTTGGGTTTCTCCCCCTGTCTACATGTCTATGTGCTCTCTCTCCAAGCATTTCTATCCTACATTCGATAAATGTCTCCCCTTTTGTCATCAATGGCAAAGGTATCTTTCCATCTGAGGCTTCTCCCCCTAACCAAACTATCCTTGGGGATACTCCCCTTTAATGAACTCTTTCTGAAACTAATATCCCAACCTGAATTGTCTTATTTATGGTGCTTCATCGTGTACATCTAAGACATATAAGATAATCATTCAAAAGAATTCATTTTGGAGTATAAATTACTACGAGTCTCTGGCGAAGATACTCAAAGGCTTCCCATGGAAGTGGTTTTGTAAAGATGTATGCCACTTGTTCTTTTGTGCCCACATATTCAACTTTGATGTTTTTTTCTGCAACCTGTTCTCGTAGAAAGTGATACTTGATTGGAATGTGTTTTTTCTTGGAGTGCATCACCGGGTTCTTTAAGATATTGATGGCAATTGTATTATCACAATAGATTAGAATGGGCTCATCATACTCAACCTGTATATCAGTCAGATTTTGTTTCATCCATAGAACCCGTGTACAACATGTTGTTGCAATATACCCCGCCTCAGCTATAGATAAAGATATTGATGATTGTTTCCTGCTTATCCATGGTACTAAACACTCACCCAAGTAGAACATTGCTCCACTGGTGCTTCGTCGGTCATCAATGCAACCTTCCCAATTTGCATCTGTGTAGGCAATAAATAATAGATCCTTTCCTTTTGGATACCATAATCCAAACTCTTTTGTTCCTTTGAGATATCTGAAAATCCTCTTCACTGTTAATACATGACATTCCTTTGGTGTTGCTTGAAATCATTCCACATGTCCAACTGCCTACATTACATCTAGTCTAGATGTTGTCACATATAGTAAGCTACCAATCATTGAACTGTATAGCCTTTGGTCTGTAGACTTTGAATCATCATATTTTCTCAACTACAACTAATTTGCATAGAAGGGGTAACTAGTTTACAATTTTCCATTCCGAACATCTTTATCATTTCTCTGATATACTTAGTTTGAGAAATAAAAATTCCTTGGTTTCTTTGACATATATGAAGACCCAGAAATAAGGATAGTTCTCCAAGTAATGACATTTCAAATTCATTTTGCATATCCTTTGCAAATTGTTGGCTTGACCTATCATTAGTACTTCCAAAAACAATATCGTCAACATAAATTTCAATTAATAAAATACTACCTTGAGTTACCTTGTTGTAGAGGTTGTTGTTTGTGCTTCCTTTCCATAGTTCGTAGGGAGTTTTTTCATTGTTGTTTCTGAGCATTATTATGTTTTGAATGTGAACTGTTGTATGCACTGCATGTGTCAAAAAATTATCTGTCAATTTGGAATCCATTAGCATTGTTCGAGCCATTTCCTATGTAATTATAATCCATTATTATAATGTTCCTTTGTCTCTGAACCAATCTATGAATCCATGCTCTTGTCCCCTTTCATATATCTGTCCAAACTTGTTAATTATTCTTACAAATCCATCTCTGTCCATATTTTTCAAGACTCTACTTGTGCAACTGTCCATAATTCTGACCCATTTATCACTATACTATCATGAAGTCTTGATTAATCTATCAAATTGTACTTCTGCTAACTGACTGCTCTGGATTTGTCTTCTCAAACTTTGCAAGATGCTCGAAGGATGGTTCTTTGGTATATCACAACTATTGCATAGACTCCCCCTGTCTAATATTCATATTACCTGGGAGTCTCTAATTCGGATGGCTCAGAACAATTCCTTCTCTGATGTGTATTCATCATCATCTTCATTGGTAGATTCATCATCTCTCTGAGCTCTGACTTCTTTCTTGTTGCCTATGGATTCATATTTCACTACAATACTCGAAAGTACAATCTCTTGAACCTGTTCCTTATTTACTTTTCCTTCTTTTCTTTCATTTATTTTCAAAACCTTTTTATATTTGACATCCTTCTTTTTCTCTGTAGATTTTTCTTCATCTCATTTTATTGCCAATCTTGTGATCTCTAGGACCTGGTCTTTGTTCACCTGTTCTTCATGTTTTATTATCCATACTTTCTTATATCTGATGTCAGTGTTCTCTTTCATGGAAGTATCGATCATGCTTCTACAATCACGAGCTATGTGTCCATAGTTATGACATTTGTAACATTCAATGTTATGTGGGGCCACATAGGAATTTCTTGCTTGAACATTTATTTTATAATCCCTACAATCTGCAACCTTATGTCCAATGTTAGTACAATAAAAACAATAACCATAACAAAAATTTGCATACCTGGGAGTGAATGATCTTCTTTGTGGTGTAGTCCTTATGAATTTATGCCTTGACTAAGCATGATCATGATTGAATCTTCTTTATGGATTGAACATGGATGGTCTTCTTGAAGATGTATCTTTATTAGTTTTCTTAGATTTTGGTTGACCATGATTCCTTCCTTTGATTACTTCTGCATAACTCTTTCTATTTTCTTCATTCTTCTTTTCTAGCAACATAGAGTGCTTCTCTTCATTCTCTATAATTGATGTGGATNTTATAGTACACTCATCACTTCACTTTACCTCAAGTGGTTACCTTCTAACCATCTTAAACCACTTTCCTTATTTTAGGTCTAACCCACTTCTAACCACTTGTCAACTTAGTAATTTCTCCATTAACTTTATTATTTAAATAATTTATTTTGTATTCACTTTGAATTATAGTAAACTCATCACTTTATTTTATTATTTACCTTCTAAAAATCTCTTAAACCACTTTGAATACTTTGACCTTTTGCGGCTTATAGATGACTTATGAGGGTTCTCCAACTTCACATGGTCATAACTCTCTAACCATGAGGAGTTATATGACGTTCCACATACCATTGGAAATAGCATGACATGCACTATCCATATAGAATAGTATTTCCTGCAAATATATCAAAACTAATACCATTATCCATCAAAAAAACTTGGGTCCATTAACCAAACCTAGGTTATCCAACTTCTCATGGCCATAAATCTCTAATCGTGAGGTGTTATGTGACGTTCCACATACCAATGGAAATAGAATGACATGTACCATCCATATAGACTAGTATTACCTTAAAATATATTAAAAATCATACCATTATACATGAAACAACCTTGGGTCCATTACCCAAACCTTTGTGCTACCAGAATTCGTTATCGGACTTTCTCCAAGGGTTGACATCAATCACTAAGGGTTGAAAGTTGAAATCAATCTACAATATCAGTCTCCAATGGTTGACATCAATGAAAACCAACAATCCATACCAACTATCCATCAACCTAAGCCAACTGTCTCACAATATCCCCCTTTGGCATTGATGGTAACACTTAGTCATGATAACATTCATGCTTATACTCCTCATCAATGTTTCTATCTCTCCCCCTTTGACATCAATGGAAAAGGGTATCTCCCTTTGGGGCTTCTCCCCCTCACTGAACTCTCCTTGGGTTTCTCCCCCTGTCTACATGTCTATGTGCTCTCTCTCCAAGCATTTCTATCCTACATTCGATAAATGTCTCCCCTTTTGTCATCAATGGCAAAGGTATCTTTCCATCTGAGGCTTCTCCCCCTAACCAAACTATCCTTGGGGATACTCCCCTTTAATGAACTCTTTCTGAAACTAATATCCCAACCTGAATTGTCTTATTTATGGTGCTTCATCGTGTACATCTAAGACATATAAGATAATCATTCAAAAGAATTCATTTTGGAGTATAAATTACTACGAGTCTCTGGCGAAGATACTCAAAGGCTTCCCATGGAAGTGGTTTTGTAAAGATGTATGCCACTTGTTCTTTTGTGCCCACATATTCAACTTTGATGTTTTTTTCTGCAACCTGTTCTCGTAGAAAGTGATACTTGATTGGAATGTGTTTTTTCTTGGAGTGCATCACCGGGTTCTTTAAGATATTGATGGCAATTGTATTATCACAATAGATTAGAATGGGCTCATCATACTCAACCTGTATATCAGTCAGATTTTGTTTCATCCATAGAACCCGTGTACAACATGTTGTTGCAATATACCCCGCCTCAGCTATAGATAAAGATATTGATGATTGTTTCCTGCTTATCCATGGTACTAAACACTCACCCAAGTAGAACATTGCTCCACTGGTGCTTCGTCGGTCATCAATGCAACCTTCCCAATTTGCATCTGTGTAGGCAATAAATAATAGATCCTTTCCTTTTGGATACCATAATCCAAACTCTTTTGTTCCTTTGAGATATCTGAAAATCCTCTTCACTGTTAATACATGACATTCCTTTGGTGTTGCTTGAAATCATTCCACATGTCCAACTGCCTACATTACATCTAGTCTAGATGTTGTCACATATAGTAAGCTACCAATCATTGAACTGTATAGCCTTTGGTCTGTAGACTTTGAATCATCATATTTTCTCAACTACAACTAATTTGCATAGAAGGGGTAACTAGTTTACAATTTTCCATTCCGAACATCTTTATCATTTCTCTGATATACTTAGTTTGAGAAATAAAAATTCCTTGGTTTCTTTGACATATATGAAGACCCAGAAATAAGGATAGTTCTCCAAGTAATGACATTTCAAATTCATTTTGCATATCCTTTGCAAATTGTTGGCTTGACCTATCATTAGTACTTCCAAAAACAATATCGTCAACATAAATTTCAATTAATAAAATACTACCTTGAGTTACCTTGTTGTAGAGGTTGTTGTTTGTGCTTCCTTTCCATAGTTCGTAGAGAGTTTTGTCATTGTTGTTTCTGAGCATTATTATGTTTTGAATGTGGACTATTGTATGCACTGCATGTGTCAAAAAATTATCTGTCAATTTGGAATCCATTAGCATTGCTCGAGCCATTTCTTGTGTAATTATAATCCATTATGATAATGTTCCTTTGTCTTTGAACCAATCTATCAATCCATGCTCTCATCCCCTTTCATATATCTGTCTGAACTTGCTAATTATTCTTACAAATCCATCTCTGTCCATATTTTTCAAGACTCTACTTGCGCAACTATCCATAATACTGACCCATTTATCACTATACTATCATGAAGTCTTGATTAATCTATCAAATTGTACTTTTGCTAACTGACTGCTCTGGATCTGTCTTCTCAAACTTTGCAAGATGCTCGAAGGATGGTTCTTTGGTATATCACAACTATCGCATAGACTCCCCCTGTCTAATATTCATATTACCTGGGAGTCTCTAATTCGGATGGCTCAGAACAATTCATGCTCTGATGTGTATTCATCATCATCTTCATTGGCAGATTCATCATCTCTTTGAGCTCTGACTTCTTTCTTGTTGCCTATGGATTCATATTTCACTACAATACTCGAAAGTACAATCTCTTGAACCTGTTCCTTATTTACTTTTCCTTCTTTTATTTCATTTATTTTCCAAACATTTTTATATCTGACATCCTTATTTTTCTCTGTAGATTTTTCTTCATCTCGTTTTATTGCCAATCTTGTGATCTCTAGGACCGAGTCTTTGTTCACCTATTATTCCTGTTTTATTATCCATATTTTCTTATATCTGATGTCAGTGTTCTCTTTCATGGAAGTATCAATCATGCTTCTACAATCACGAGTCCATAGTTATGACATTTGTAACATTCAATGTTACGTGGGGCCACATGGGAATTTCTTGCTTGAACATTTATTTTATAATCCCTACAATCTGCAACCTTATGTCCAATGTTAGTACAATAAAAACAATAACCATAAAAAAAAATTGCATACCTATGAGCGAATGATATTCTTTGTGGTGTAGTCCTTATGAATTTATGCCTTGACTGAGCATGATCATGATTGAAGCTTCTTTATGGATTGAACATGGATGGTCTTCTTGAAGATGTATCTTTATTAGTTTTCTTAGATTTTGGTTGACCATGATCCCTTCCTTTGATTACTTCTGCATAACTCTTTCTATTTTCTTCATTCTTCTTTTCTAGCAACGTAGAGTGCTTCTCTTCATTCTCTATAATTGATGTGGATGTTTTTGTCTCTTCAATGTTCTTGTTGAGATTGATGATTTTGACTCTTAGTGTGACAACTTCTTCTTCAAGATTCTCAACCTCTTTTTCTTTCTTCATTATCTGAGACTTCATGACCTCTTTTCAATGCAATTATTTCTTCTTCCAGTCTTCCCTCTTCTTGACCAAACTCTTCCTCAAGTTGGTTTAAGTCATTGGTTCTTTCCTTGAGATGATCCATCAATATGTTTTCTCTCTTTTCTGCGTCTTCCTTTTGTACTGCTATGTTGGCTTCTAAACATTTATTTTGATATTCTAGAGTTTCTTCAATCCTTCTAGCCTCTTCTAGTTGAGCTCTTAAATTCTTGATGGCATGTTGATCCTTTTCGGAACCTTGAACACTTTGTTTTTGCTTCATCAATTCTTTCTTGGATGACTTGTTTTCTTCTCTTTATTTCCTTAGATATTCAATTGCACTGATCAATTTNTTTCATGGAAGTATCGATCATGCTTCTACAATCACGAGCTATGTGTCCATAGTTATGACATTTGTAACATTCAATGTTATGTGGGGCCACATAGGAATTTCTTGCTTGAACATTTATTTTATAATCCCTACAATCTGCAACCTTATGTCCAATGTTAGTACAATAAAAACAATAACCATAACAAAAATTTGCATACCTGGGAGTGAATGATCTTCTTTGTGGTGTAGTCCTTATGAATTTATGCCTTGACTAAGCATGATCATGATTGAATCTTCTTTATGGATTGAACATGGATGGTCTTCTTGAAGATGTATCTTTATTAGTTTTCTTAGATTTTGGTTGACCATGATTCCTTCCTTTGATTACTTCTGCATAACTCTTTCTATTTTCTTCATTCTTCTTTTCTAGCAACATAGAGTGCTTCTCTTCATTCTCTATAATTGATGTGGATGTTTCTGTCTCTTCAATGTTCTTGTTGAGATTGATGATTTTGACTCTTAGTGTGACAACTTCTTCTTCAAGATTCTCAACCTCTTCTTATTTCTTCATTATCTGAGACTTCATGACCTCTTTTGTTCTCTTTGCTTCTTCAAGTTGGATTTTCAATGTAATTATTTGTTCTTCCAGTATTCTCTCTTCTTGACCAAACTCTTCCTCAAGTTGGTTTAAGTCATTGGTTCTTTCCTTAAAATGATCCATCAATATCTTTTCTCTCTTTTTTTCTTCATCCTTTTATGTTGCTATGTTGGATTCTAAACATTTATTTTGATATTCTATAGTTTCTTCAATTCTTTTGTCCTCTTCTATTTGAGATCTTAAATTCTTGATGACCTGTTGATATGTTTCAGAACCTTGAACACTTTCCTTTTGCTTCATCAATTCTTGCTTGGATGACTTGTTTACTTCTATTTATTTCTTTAGATATCCAATTGCACTGATTAACTTTTCTCTATAATCAACTTATGCTTCTTCATACTCTTCCTCTTCTGAATCTGTCTGACATGATAAGCATCTTTCTTCTTATTCTGTATCTGCATCTTCTTTGGCATTTTCTGAATCTGCAATGGGTGAAGAACATATGTCATGTAACTTATCCCAAAGTTCTTTCGATGATGAACATTTTCCAACCTTTTCTCTTACCGTATTAGGTAATCCTTCCCAGATGAAATCCATTGTTATTTTGTTATTCTTCTTCAATTCCTTCTTGGATGCAATCTTTGCCCTTTTTGAACTATCATATCATGTAACAACTGATAGCCAAATATAATGGCCTTGTGCCTGTAAAACTACTTTCGTTCTTCTGCTCCGCATCTCATACTTAAAACCATTATGACCATTAAACATCGATACTCCATTCTCTGAATAATCCATGATCTCCTTCCAGTGGTTAAATTGTTTCCTGAAGGAACCGACTCTGATACCAATTGTTGGATTACTAAGGGGGGGGTGAATCAGTAATAGAGGAATGTGATCACTTTTAACCATTAATTCAAGTGTTATATCAGTGTAGCATTATCATCCAATAATTGTAGAGTAAATAAACAATGAACAAATGAGAAATCATACACATACACAGTACACCAGTGTTTTTATGTGGAAACCCAAAGTGAAAGAAAACCATAGAATGTTGTTTCTTATATTTCTTGAAGAATTACATTCATTGGAAGCACCAAATTCATTTTTTTTCTAGTTGCAACTGGAAGGAGGCTCCAACCCTCTAGTTTCTCAGGCTACAACCTGAGGTAAGATCCAACTCCCTAATTCTCTGGCTAGAACCCCCTATGTTCTTCGACTACAACCGGAAGGTGGCTAAGACCACCTGTCCCTGCCCCGTCCAACCACCCTGATGTATAAGTAGAATTATGGAACCACTGTCACACTATCACTTTGAGATATATTGTTGTAAACTTGTACCAATAAACCTACACCAAACAACATGTACTAATAAACGTGAACCATGCATCAACAATGCATCAACCTGTACCTCAACCTGTAATCAACATGTACCATAAATAAGTGAAACATACCATGTACCAATCATGTATCAAATACTCATCAACTATGCCTCATCAATATGTACCAACATCATCAACTATACACCTCATGTATGTGCCAACTCATCAACTACTTGTCTCAACCATGTACCCAACATGTACCTCAACCAAAATCCTTCATCAATTTCATCATTCAAATCTGATTTGTAACTCTGTAATAGGCCTGGTGTATATTATCAGATACCTGCAAACCTTCCTTAACTTTAACAATAAGAGACTAGCATTTTTCATCAAACTTTTCTTTAGTCTCACGTGACTAGTTTTGGATTAGTCAACAACCCTAACTTGAAATAATCATAACTATGTATCTGTAATGAATGAATATATGAAAATAGTACACAATGATATTTAGTGTGTTTTATGCAATTCCTCCTGGTGTCACTACTTGGAACCTCTCATAAAATGAGTTATAGAAAAAATGGCATACCTTGTTGAATTCTGGCTTATTCTAGAGAGTGAACTTGTAGAGCATGCCCCGCACGGAATATTTGTTGTATGGATATGAAAATTTTACACATAATACTACAGATTGTACTCTAACCAATACATTTTTTCTTACATAATTGGGATCTGTTATGAAGAATTTATGACATTTTTACCTGAAACACCTGTTTTAGACTAGTTTCAGGACTAGCCACGGACCCTATTTTCCATAGAGTGTAACTCCAAAACTACAACAACCCACAAGCTGAACTTCGTACCAAAGCTACTTGGATATTTTTTCTCAATGGTCTATCAATTTCAAAGTATGCATCATTCTAGAAAAAACATTATTGCAAAAATGGTGATATGACCTGTAAATAACATACCTTAGAAAACATCATCAAAAGAATTTATCCTCCCTTGAATTTCAGTTTTCTTTATTTCACCTTCTCTATGAAATTCGGCTTAGATATCCTTTGGTTACCTCAGTCACCTGTAGATATTAAATATTCTCAAGTATGATATAAAATGATAGAGTCTTTCCTCTTATTTATAGTTTCATGTAGCTTCCTCAAGGGGTTACCTTTTAACCATATTAACCCACTTTCCTTATTTTAGGGTTAACCAAGTTCTAACCACTTGTCCAATTAGTAATTTATCCATTAAATTTATTATTTAAATAATTTATTTTGTATCCACTTTGACTTATA